>VFXL01000580.1:36868-80001 GCA_009761765.1 Phenacoccus solenopsis | reverse complement strand
TTTACATGATTTTTTTAGATGTGGCCTTACTGCACTGAGGGTGCGATATAATGGCGTACATAGTCATTTCTTAAAAGAAATTTATTCAAATTTTCCCAATTTTTTGCATATTGAAAAAAACAATAATTTTGTGGGGAGCTCAGGATGGAATATTTTTTTGCTTTCGAAATTTAGTTTGGTATTATTATTACATATATTTTTTTAAGGTTTCAAAAATTAGTGCAATATGATTGAAAAAAAAAAACAAATAAAATAAAAACTGTAAGAAAAAAATTTTTTTCAATGAACTGAATACCTATAAATCATTAAGGTGGAGTGAAAAAAAAGCGTTGATTTTCATAAAATTTTAATATGTGGTTTATTTGGAGTTGAAATGGTTCTGACCTAATTCTCAGCCCCAATTGCCTATTGAGTGAGCGGGGAGCCTCATAGTAGTGGCATTTTCGAAAAAATCATGGTTTTTCACAGCTTTGACCCCCTCCAAAAAAGGGTTTGAAGAAAATGCCTAACACTTATTGACTTAGGCGATGCAATTTGAGAAGCTGAATCCAACTACATAATTTTCATGCGGAACAAAGAACATTTTTAGATCTCTACGATCTCATTAAAGGTTGACACGTCGATAAAATTACAATTTTCTTCATCAGTTTTTTTTTTTTTTTTTTAAATAAAAAAATATAAATATTATTATTTTGAATTATTTCAATTATGACGTGCGTAGCATACCATTGAAAACGGTAGAAATTATTTCAACTTTGTCATTTCAAAAATTTCAGTGCTAAAAAGAGCTATAGGATTACATTTTTACATGAGACGTTAGGTATATCTCTTTAAAATTAAAAACGCTACAATTAACTTGAAAAGTTTATTTTAAAAAAATCAGTTTTGTCTATTTTTATTATTATTCACGTATTACCTACATACCACAATGTATCATTTCTATTTTTCTTCCTTTTTTCAAAATGAGTTTTCAACTTGAAAATGATACCCATAATGAGATCGTGAAACATTTTATGAAATTTTATTCACAATAATTTTAGAGTAAAATAATATATTTAGAAAACTTCAGGTAAATGAATTTTGTATTTGTTTATTAGATCTCATTCTCAATGCTAATGAGACAAAAAGTAACTACGTATAAATTTGATACTACTTAATATGGAAACACAAACTTAATAACATTTTTATTATACAAAGAGTGAATAATTAAAGATTATAAAATATACATAATATAGAAAATTTAATTCTCTACAACTTTAATTCTTATAAACTTTCTCAAAATCCTAATGGTTTTCGAGGAAAAAAAGAAAAACGAATAAAAAATACGTACCGCTCCGTTTAAATGCTACACAACGAGCGTTTTCAAGTCCTCGCGATGACGTCAAAACGCTCACGGGAGAGAACGCGTCAAAAGTGTACTTTTGATTTCCAGCTGACCTCTAGTAAAGGGACGTTGCATATTACCATATTAGTACTCAAAGTGAATAATCCTGTTTTCTTTACTAAATGTATATAGCCAATTATATTTTGCCATTTTGATTGTTTGATAATTAGAATCCGATGGTCACGTATATGTACTTCAACATTTTTAATATTGGATCCATCATTAATTTTTTTTATATATATATATATAGTGATCTATGGTCAAAGTGGCATCAGTTTGCACATTCCTCAGAAGTGCATCTAATGTCACATTAACGACACCACAATGGCGAACGGAATGTATAATACCATAGGTTTTCTTAGAAACAAATTTTTAAAATGATGCCACTTTACCTGTAAACATCAAAAAAATGAGGCTACTACGACCGTAGACCGAAAAAATTTTTTTGTATGAAAAATAGAATATTAGTGGTAAAGTGGCATCACCCAAATAACCACACCAGTGACATCATGACACAAAGCTGAATCGATGAGCAATGTGATGGTAAAGTGGCATCAAAAAAAAGATGCCACTTTACCTGTAGACGACGAAAAATGATGCCACTTTATCCATAGATAAATCTATATATATATATAGATTTATCTATGGATAAAGTGGCATCATTTTTCGTCGTCTACAGGTAAAGTGGCATCTTTTTTACAAAGTGGCATCTTTTTTTTGATGCCGCTTTACCATCACATTGCTCATCGATTCAGCTATGTGTCATGACGTCACTGGTGTGGTTATTTGGGTGATGCCACTTTACCACTAATATTCTATTTTTTATACAAAAAAATTTTTTTCGGTCTACGGTCGTAGTAGCCTCATTTTTTTAAGTTTACAGGTAAAGTGGCATCATTTTAAAAATTTGTTTCCAAGAAAACCTATGAAATTATACATTCCGTTCGCCACTGTGGTGTCGTTAACGTGACGTTAGATGCACTTCTGAGGAATGTGCAAAGTGATGCCACTTTGACCATAGATCACTATATATATATATATATATATCTCCATCAATAAAGTATTGATACATACTTTTAAAGAAATAATAACAATGGAATTTAGTATCAAATTATAACATTAATTGATTGCCTACATTTCAGCTAATAAAACTCTTCAAATAGTGTTAGCCTATATAATGTCCTTCATGTTACTACGTTCATCCATCAATGAGTGAATTAAATTTTAAAGTAATGAATAATATTCGGCATTGTGATTCCTAGAAGTATTAAAGTCTAATTACTAGCTTTTATATTTCGCAGCATCTTAAATTATGAAATTTCTTATGGCGTAAATACAAATATAATTTGTGAAATTTTTTGGTGAAACCTACGTACATTTGCATTGATCTAAACCTTTCGATATTCCATCTTAGCATGCAAAGAGGTGAAAGTATAAATAGTTCTATATCCTTTTTGGTATTTCTGCTTCATCGAATCTATTTACTGAAATAATCGCAAATAGTGTCGATAAAATACAAAACTAGTCTCTCTGAGGTTGTCTGCCGTCGAGGACAATTCCTTTAATGTTTTCTCTCTTTGAGTGCGTTCGCTAGCAATTCCTTCATATTTGTATTACCTTTTCGTTTTATCCCAGTATACTATTTTACTCTGTTAATTAATACAGTTTTTTCGAAAAATGGTCAAGCATCCCATTTCTCGATGTCATTTGCTTTCGCAACTTACTTGCTTTTGGTAATTGTGTGCACGCTATGCTTCTATTTTTGTGTTAAACTTTTAAAATCTGCCCCACAACTTTTGATCAATTTACACACCCATGGGATAATATGGACGCTTTCACGCTGGTGCACGCACAATGCATATGTTTTCGACGGCCATCAAATTAACAAAAAATGAATAAATAAACAAGTGGATTGTGGCAAGGAATACGTTGGAGTTTACAGCTGAATTTTTGCCAGTATCGTTATGTGCACCATTTTGTTTATAGCATGCTTATTCATAGTGGACTAGTCATACTTTGTATGCATAATGTAGATATTTGTGTGGCGTTCTATAAATTCATTTTTAAGAAAAATCTGTTACAAAATAAAATTGAACTACAACACTTATCCATTGAATTACAACATTATTTATGCATGAATTACGAATAAATATTTAAAAGATAATAAAGTTTTTTCCAGCGATAATTTATATTCGCAAATACAAAAACATAATTATGATGGTTTTTCATCCTTTTTTGATGATTATGCGCATGTGAGTAATAAGTAAATTATGATATCCAACTTCTTTTGGTCAAGATGACAATTTCTATGTAACAAAATACTTCTCTGGGCTTATTCAACTTATGGTAATTAATGACTGCTACATAAGTAAGCATTTAAACTTTACAATTATTGGGCGGTAGGTAAAGATAAGAAAAGGAACAAAATAAAAATTCTTTCGACTTATGTGACTTTATGAGTATTTTCGATGCTTGCATCGTAATAAGTTATTTTTTCAAAGTAAAGTTTGCTTTGGTCTTTTGTAGTGACCCTTAGGTACATTAACACTTTTTTTTTATATAATCAGTGTAAGCACAACTAACATCATTATTCTCTTTACGTCCATTTACAATGGCAAACAAAAAATAGAAGGGGATGGAAGAGAGTGATCCAATCATGATGATGACAACAACGAAGAAGATGACGAAGCCAACAGTGTTCATAACGATGATGATGAAAAACTTCAAACAAGTTGAAATCATTTGTTGGGCTGAATATTTTGCATTTCTACACAAGTAGGTGTACTTTTCATTTATGAAAATTATATTCATTTACATACTAAACGATATCGCAAATAATAATACACTTAATCATTGGACATTGCATTTACTAGGCGTAAGTAAGTTTACGTTACCTTCTATTACTGATAATCAGAAAATAAAATTTAGATAAATTAAAGTTATCCACAGTAACATATGATCTCTGTTACTTCAATTCAATTCAACATTTATCTAATGTATGTAAAATAGAAGCTAACTTTTCCCAATCAGTTATTACGTTAGATTAATGTTATTTTTTATTAACTGCTTGAATAAACTTTTAAAGATATGCTGTCTAGGTATAATATCGAAATACGTATGTAATATGGTGGCTGCCAATTACGAAGCGCTAGTAACAAAGCTTTTTTCAAAGAAGAGCAATTAACAGAAATTTAAATTTTAAACTAATATCTACTACCATTCATGACATACTTACGAATGTTAAGTTGAACAATAAATTAACGAAGAAAAAGAATCTTAGATTAGATAGAAATCGAAAAAGTATACCTAGACCTACTCAGCAATAGTTTCGGAAAAATAAATATTATTCAGATATTATGTTTGAGGTCAAAATTGTAAGGACAATACTGAGTAAATACGGGTACCGTCAGAGAATTCTATTTCGCGCGATTTGCATGCATTATAAATAATTATATTAAAAAAATGGTTTGTATGCGGAAGTTTGCCTATTTTGTCGCAATTTCATTATGTACGAAACGTCCAAACCCGAAACAGTGCACTCGGGTTAGAAGTAATTCGAATAAATTTCTGGATATACATATTTTTATACAAATTCGAACAATCCCAGACGCAGTATAAATAATGCTATCAATTCAAAAATCACTGTACGGCTCTCTTCTCGCGTGAGGCTTACAGGAAGTTTCCATGGTTCAACACTGTATTACAAACGGATTTCAGTTTGTTGGTTCTTGATATTTTGTTCCAAAAGTTTTGGAATAGTTTTATTTCGAAAGTTTTAATTGACTATTTTCTTTAACCTGTCAGGTGAATTGGAATATTAAGAATATGTGTAATTAACAGTGGTTATTTAGATACGTTATTGACATTTTCGCTATGAATAACGTTGCAATGAGATGGCCTTTCCCCCCCCCCCGCCCCATCATAAAATGATGTTTTTTCCAGTAGTGAATTTTAACTGAGCGATTCCCTGGGATATGGGGTATTGTTTTTCGTATGATGATATTGTATAGTTAGCTGAGTTTTTAACAAAACGATAGCTATTACAGCCTACCTGATTTGGGAAGGGAAGGTCGGGGGAGGGTGGGGTCTTCAAATCTTTGCGTTTCAGACCATTTGTAATCATCTGGCAAATGTCCAACTTTTTGGTATATATATATATATAGATTTATCTATGGATAAAGTGGCATCATTTTTCGTCGTCTACAGGTAAAGTGGCATCTTTTTTACAAAGTGGCATCTTTTTTTTGATGCCACTTTACCATCACATTGCTCATCGATTCAGCTATGTGTCATGACGTCACTGGTGTGGTTATTTGGGTGATGCCACTTTACCACTAATATTCTATTTTTCATACAAAAAAATTTTTTTCGGTCTACGGTCGTAGTAGCCTCATTTTTTTTAAGTTTACAGGTAAAGTGGCATCATTTTAAAAATTTGTTTCCAAGAAAACCTATGAAATTATACATTCCGTTCGCCACTGTGGTGTCGTTAACGTGACATTAGATGCACTTCTGAGGAATGTGCAGAGTGATGCCACTTTGACCATAGATCACTATATATATATATATAGTGATCTATGGTCAAAGTGGCATCACTTTGCACATTCCTCAGAAGTGCATCTAATGTCACGTTAACGACACCACAATGGCGAACGGAATGCATAATTTCATAGGTTTTCTTAGAAACAAATTTTTAAAATGATGCCACTTTACCTGAAAACATCAAAAAAATGAGGCTACTACGACCGTAGACTGAAAAAAATTTTTTTGTATGAAAAATAGAATATTAGTGGTAAAGTGGCATCACCCAAATAACCACACCAGTGACGTCATGACACATAGCTGAATCGATGAGCAATGTGATGGTAAAGTGGCATCAAAAAAAAGATGCCACTTTGTAAAAAAGGTGCCACTTTACCTGTAGACGACGAAAAATGATGCCACTTTATCCATAGATAAATCTATATATATATAGATTTATCTATGGATAAAGTGGCATCATTTTTCGTCGTCTATAGGTAAAGTGGCATCTTTTTTACAAAGTGGCATCTTTTTTTTGATGCCACTTTACCATCACATTGCTCATCGATTCAGCTATGTGTCATGACGTCACTGGTGTGGTTATTTGGGTGATGCCACTTTACCACTAATATTCTATTTTTCATACAAAAAAATTTTTTTCGGTCTACGGTCGTAGTAGCCTCATTTTTTTTAAGTTTACAGGTAAAGTGGCATCATTTTAAAAATTTGTTTCCAAGAAAACCTATGAAATTATACATTCCGTTCGCCACTGTGGTGTCGTTAACGTGACATTAGATGCACTTCTGAGGAATGTGCAAAGTGATGCCACTTTGACCATAGATCACTATATATATATATTTTTCCCCCACGCGTAGCGCCGGCGAGTATTCATAAAATTCGCTCAAAATTTGGTGAGAGACTCTTCTTGAAAATGCGCAAAAATAGTTTTTTTGTTTTTTCGATAAATTTCAAAATGGCGGATCACTCAAATTTTGAGGGGGGCTGGAGAAGGGGCAAATAGCTCAAATTTTTCGTTTTTGATTTCATATGAAAGAGTGAGTCACGGATACTAACATATCCAAATTTCAGCTTCCTAAGTGCATATTGAGAGGAGTTAGATCAAAAAACGGCTTTTTGAGGAAGTTTTGAGTCATGAAATTTCTTGAATCTTCCATATCTCCCCACCAAATCAAGTTAAAGAGGTCAAATTTTGTGTGTGAGGTTAGTTGGTGACCACAATATGACCTCTTGAATTTGGATCAAAATGGATTCAAAATGGCGGATTATCAAAATTTTGAGTAGAGCTTGAGGAGCCTCAAGTTGGTAAAAATGTAATTAATATGAATTCATATGGTTATTGGGGATAAGTTGTATACTATATCCCGAATTCACTTCCATACATGATGTTGGAGGGGGAAGGCGGGGTTACCAACCTAAAATAGTGGTGGGGGTACAGGAGGGGTCGAAAATTTTTTATTGCTGTGTCATATGATAAAATGAGCCCAAGTGACAAACGTATTTTGATTTTAGCTTCCTCAGTGATTTTGGAGGGGAGTTAGAGCAAAAAACGGCTTTTGGAGGGGAAATTGCTGCAGGAAATTTCATGAATCTTCCATATCTCATCACCAAATCGGCCTAGAATGGTCAAACTTTGTGTGTAGGATTAGTTTGTGACCAGAACATAACCACTTAAATTTGAGTCAAAATGGATCCAAAATGGCGGATTTACAAAATTTGAAGATAATTTGAGGACCCTCAAATAGTTATAATTTGAGAAATATGTGTTCACATGATTATTTCATGGCAAGAAATACTACATTTGTGCCAAATTGAACTTCTTAAGTGTTTTTGGAAAGGATAGGGTAGGGGTTTTCAGACTTGGTATTGGGTGTGGCCTGTAGTGATGAACGGTTAAGCAAAATTATTACTAAATCAAAACAAGCCCCAGTTAAAAACTCAGCTCCAGTAATGCGGCATGGCTGCTTACGTTTTTTTTTTATTGCTGAGAGAGAGTCGGAAAGAATTATGACATCATCTATTTTAAATTCTACGGAGTAGGTTATAACTAATTTTATGACGAATACTATGGAAAAGTGTCCTGACGCGTATGGATACACGCACTCCTTGCTCACGCATAGCTACCTTCTGAACAGACAGCCTCCTTTCATTTGTGATTCATGTAAAACACCGAATACAATATTGTATTACTTGATCACCTTCCCAAAATATCACAAAGATCAACTTACTTCTGAAGTCCCAACATAGAACACTACCCGGCTGTATACGCTTATTAAAAACCAACACATCGATGCGTGTCTGGCCATAGTAGATCGATACGTATTTGGGTTCTTTTCAAAGAGACCATACCTTTAGAATCGCACTTCTGCCCCTAAAGTTAGAATCTCAACTTCGCGAGGAATTTCACAAATTTTAACCACCCGACGCTGGGGTATGAACTTAACTCAAAACAAACATCATGGAACTTGAAATAATTTGCATGATTGATCTACAGCTTTTCAAAAGGGCCATAGTTGGCGAAAACTGTACCCCTACCCCTTAATGTTAGAATTCCAACTTCACAAAGAACTTCATATCACATGGCCTCAATTTATTGTATGACACAACAATATAAGATGTTCTAACTGTTTTTTTACCTCTACCACATTTGAAGAACAATATTCACGCCTCCTCTTCTACAACACCATGTACATATGAAAATGAATTTGGCATATAACATACTTTTTGATCCCTAAAACCACTTTAGTTCATATTTATCTACTTCATGCCATTTTAGAACTTTCAAGCTCTCTTCTGTTTTAATCAAAGTATACTAAAATTGGACCCAAAATTACGGCGAATACAAATGCATCCCACAAGAGACCTTGAACCCCCAATGTTTCGCACTCAATGCCAAGCATCACCTAAACACATTACGTTACATGAATAAAAAATTAAGGTTATTTCTTAATCACTCTGCTCTGATAATTTCAAAAAACTTCTTATATCACCCATTAACCTCAAACCACCCTCTAGTTCGTTGAATATTTTTCACTGCACCAGGCACTTTCATAGCGTGAGTAGGATGGTAATAGAAATCAAAAATGGAAAATCAGATTAACATAAAATTGAGAATTTAATAAGTGAAAAATATTAATGTTTTATGCTACTTTTGAAGAAACCTTCAACATGAAATGAAAGTGGCACATTTGCACCATAACAATGAAAGTTCTTCTCAAACATTCACGAAATTTGCTCACAAATGGCCTCATTTTGTGAAATGCAAAAAAACTTGCCTTCATCAAGTGCAAAGACTTAGGTGGATAAGTACGGTAAATTTGCCTTTGAGCGATCTCGGGGTAATGTTTGGGTTGTAGGTGGGTACCACTGAGAAACATGCTTGAGCAAAACTTTAGATTCATAACCAAGAGGCATCTCAGAAATGACTTTCTACAAATTTATTTAATTTTTTTCAAGCATTATAATGGCATGACAAGAAAATTAAACCGGATTTTCAGTTGTGTATTTTTGACTTCTTAATAATGTATATCTTTTTCAACATTTTAACCTGAATGTGCCATAGTCAAAATTCGCAAAAACTGAAATAGAAGCTAAATAGAGATATTTTTGGAGAAGAAAAAAAAATAGAAGATATTAGAGTATCTTAAAAGCTAACTTCACCTAATTATACTATTTTAAAGAAAGTTATTCAAATAATTAAATTTTTTACATAAATAAATAAATTTTATAAAATTCAAAACTTCTACCAACTCCACTTATACTAAATTTTATCAAGTACCATACAAAGTACGACTTCAAGTAATTCAACTTTTTAAGTAGAACTCAAAACTTCGAATCGAGTGATGCCAAGACATTTTATGTTCAAATAATTCTAAAAAAACAACAATTTCAAATATAAGCCATTTGTGAACGATTCATATGCATAACATTGAGAGATAAATTTCAACCATCTTCAAATGAATCATTCGTGAACGACTTGTGTTCTTTGAGTAGTAATATAAATGATATGGAGAGAAAATAATGTAGTTTCTAGTGCAAGATCTGTAGAGCGCGCAATTTGGACTAGTTGATGTACCTCTTTGACGATGTAGTAAGGTCAAACAAAACAAAAACAAAAACAAAATTATCGAAAAAAAGTTTATTGGAACTCCACAAATGCAATTCTACAATTAGTAAAATCACAAAAATACAGAGTTTTATAATTTATACCAAAGTTATATGTAAAGACTAGTTAGCTCACTAAGGCTCAAAATCCGTCCACCCTCAATTAGTTACAAACGCGGCCACCGCAGCAGTGAGAAGAGCTATTTTTCTCGCGACGCGACGTGCATTTAAATAACATGGGAAGCGCCAACTTTTATAACTTCAAGTCCACGTTACTCGAAATTTTCAGCGGCACCATATGGTTTTTAAATTGCTATATTATAGAAAATTTCACGCTCTTTCCAATGGTGTATAAAAACAATCATTTTGACCAATATTTTTACTAGATATGGGGGTTATAAACAGTATTTCACCTACATAAAAACGCGTATTTTTCGTAACCTAATATCTTGTTACTCAAAATTTTCATCGCCACCGTGAGGTTTTTAAATTGCTATCTTATGGAAAATTTCATGCCCTTTCCAATGGTTTTATAATAAAAATCTTTTTGATCAATATTTTTGCAAGATATGGAGGTTTCAAAGTTGAAAATCATATTTCAGCAACATAAAACATGAGATTTTCAACACTTAAACCACTATGGCTAATACAAATATAATTCAGAAAGATTTTCTCTACACATCATCAGAAAGAGCATGAAATTCACTTCAAGATAGCAATTTAAAAATCATATGGTGTAACTGAAAGTTTAGAGTAACGAGACATAACCTTACGAAAAATACGCGTTTTTATATAGGTGAAATACGGTTTTAAACTTTAAAACCTCCATATCTTGCAAAAATATTGATCAAAAAGATTTTTATTATACACCATTGGAAAGGGCATGAAATTTTCCATAAGACAGTAATTTAAAAACTTCACGGTGCCGCCGAAAATTTTGAGTAACAAGACATTAGGTTACGAAAAATACGCATTTTTATATAGGTGAAATACTGTTTTCAACTTTAAAACCTCCATATCTAGTAAAAATATTGGTCAAAATGATTGTTTTTATACACCATTGGAAAGAACGTGAAATTTTCTATAAGATTGCAATTTAAAAACTTTATGGTGCCGCTGAAAATTTCGAGTAACATGAATGTAAAGTCACGAAAAGTACGCGTTTTCGTAGCTGAGATACGTTTTTTGACTTTACAACCTCCATATCTAGTAAAAATATTGGTCAAAATGATTTTTATTATACACCATTGGAAAGAGAGTGAAATTTTCTATAAGATAGTAATTTAAAAACCATATGGTGCTGCTGAAAATTTCAAGTAACGTAGACTTGAAGCTATAAGAATTGGCGCTTCCCATGTTATTTAAATGCACGTCGCGTCGCGAGAAAAATAGCCCTTCTCACTGCTGCGGTGGCCGCGTTTGTAAGTAATCGACGGTGGATGGATTTTACACCGTTGTTCTTATGTGAGTGAGCTAACTACTCTTTTTATATAACTTTGATTTATAAATGTAAATTAATCTTCACCTTATTTTTATTTGAAATATTGATTTTTATTCCGAGACTAAACTTCGGATGGGTTAGTGGAAACATTTAATTGATTTTTCAACCTCGATCTATCTGTACAGTTACAATAAATACATAAGAAGCTAATTTGGGATCAAAAACTGATGCAGTAAAAGAGAGCCTAAAGTACTCTAAAAATTCACATATCAAACTTCCAATATAATAAGAGAACATCATCGATGATTTTTGAAAAATTTTGTATACTGATATTGACTGATATTTTGTGTTTTCATGTCCTGCAAATTAAAAATTAACAAAACCACACTCAAAGTACCAATAGGTGACGAAAATTACGTAATAAATTATGGAATGAATTTACTTATCTGATATTATGCTATCATATAATGTTTATAATGAAATCATCAAATATAAATTATAATTAATTAACTAATAATTACAATTATAATTATAAGAAATTCAAAATTATTTCGATGAAAAGTTGAAATTTCAATTTAGTTTAGCGCGCTCTACGGATCTTGCATTGCATATACGATAACCTCACATTTTTCTTTTCCCATATCATTTACATCAATACTCGAAGCTTGTGTTTTTCAATGGACTCGTTGAAGAACATCAAACTTTTTTCGATAAATTGTTCGCGAACGACTCATCTTTAAGTGAATCTTTCATGAAAGACTCGTGTTTTTTAATCATTATTAATATTTTTTATATGAATCGTTTGCAAATGACTCGCTTTTATAATGACAATGAGTTTCCAACACTCACAAACATTTTGCAGATAAATCGTTTGCAAATGACTTATGTTGAATGCATAAAATATTTTTCAAATGAATCCTATACAGTCCATTCATATTTTCAACGGAATTTTCAAAGGAATATTAATATTTTCAAAATGAATCGCTTGCAAACCATCCATGTTAAGTATGAGTTTTGAACGAATATTGAAGCTGAACAGTCAATTGAAAAATCATACTGAAAAAATGATTTCGTTCGCAAACGACCTGGTTAATGTTACGTCACGAAGCCTCACGTTCCATCATCATTATGCTAGATTTATGAAAAAAAGCATGACCTTACGTTGCATGACTTGGAAAATTCAATCAATTTTAAGACTGCACCATTCCTTCCTATCTCCAATATTATGATACAATCAAAAATATATATATACCGGGTGCCTAAGTAATGACCACACCCCTAAGCTCGAAAGTCCCGTTAAGTAGTAATAAATCGTATAATAAATAATAGAGCTGTGTAGTACCAATTTTATGATTCTTCAAATCATGTAGTGGAAAATAAAAATTTTTGGTACCGTGATAATTGTTTCAAAGCTACTATTAATGATGATTTGGAAAATTATCACGAGTATTATGAGATAAGCATTAATGTAACAGTGCACCATGTTGAACAGTTTGTATCGCTACTCGCGTATGTCATTCTGAACAACTAGCAGTACTACCAACTTTTGTATAGAGAAATCTAGCAGCGTACCACACTACTCTCATTACACTTTCGCAAATTATTAATTAATTATTAAATTTATTTAAATATATTAATATATAAAAAAATCTTACTTTTAAATGAAATATTCAAATTCAAAAAGGGTAAGAAAAAAAAGATATAAAAAAAATATTGCGCTCAGGGGTGTAGCCATTAATACTTAGGCACTCGGTATATATATATATATATATACCTCATAAAACTGATCATCTCTCAAACTATTCTACCCTCATGTTCTTTCATCTTTCAATCATTCTGTTTAATTTTTCCTGAGTTATCATGGGAACACAAAAAAACTCAACTCACGACTCCTCACGCCAACTCATGTCCTATCATGCTCAAAAATTAATTGGCTCTAATGGTCACTAACCTGACCCTTCTCCAACTGCTTTGCATGAACATTCGAACAAATCATCTTCAGCTGTTGTACTTCCTATACTTCTGTCTAAGGAATGTTGTCGTTGGTGGTCGTTTTTCTTTATGATGTGATTTACACTTGATTACAAAGAGAACAATTGATATAGTACCCTATTTGTAGATTTTTATCTACAAAACTACTTCCAAGTCTATAATGCTCTGAGGTACTAATAGAGGTCTAGTTACAAATGTGACTTGATATTCATGTTTAGAAGGTTCAATTTTATGCGAAAACGACACTAATATCATCAACCTACCTGAACTCCCAAAACCTGAACTCCCAAAATAGGAGACGAGGGTACCGCTGTAGTTCGATGGGGTGAGGAGTTTTATTCTTCTAACCGATGATTTTCTATGGATACAAGTAGTGAATATGTAAACCATAAGAACTGTATTATCATTTTTTTTTTTTTTTTTTTTTTTTTTTTTTTTAATATCTCTATTTAGGCACTATTTCAGTTTTTGCGAATTTTGATCATGGCGGACTCTGGCTAAAATGTTAAAACATATATATGTTATTAATAAGTCAAAAATACAACTGAAAATCCGGTTTAACTTTCGTGTTATGCTATTATCATAGTTGAAAAAATTAAATAAATTTTTTGTAAAAAGTAATTTTTGGGAAGTACTTGGGGGGGGAGAAGGGTGTACGTTTTTTCAGAGAAACCTGTTATATGGATCTATAACATAACGAAAAAAAATTGTTCAAATTGATGAGTTTGTGTTTGCAAGAGAAATTTCTATTCAGTTTTTACTTGAAGTGACGACGCCTCCTAAAAACTATGTGAGTTATGGGTCCAAAGTTTTGTCAAGCATGTTTCTCAATGGTACCCACCTACCACCCAAATACGAGCCCAAGACCGCTCTAAGGCAAATTTATGATGCTTACTCACCTACGCCCTTCACCACCAATTCGCCTTCGAGTAATGAAACTGAATGGGCTGAGAGCCCTACTTTGATAGTTAATTTGCCTTCAATAAGAAGAATTACACAATGGAAGATGGAAATGAAATTATACGCAATAGCTGAGAATTTCCATTACCTAGCTATGAGCTCATTTCCCATCAATTAATAGGGGAAAATATAAGAAATATCCATTTCAATCGACATACTTACATTCCTCAGCCCCGTAAGATTGATAATGAAAACAATAAAAAAAACAAATTGAAATGAAGTACAATCAATTGAGCTATCAAAAAACTATTGTACATACCTACCTATCTGTCATTTACCACTAATAAGTGGTACCTTATGATACATGAAGAATGCATGTACTAAACCGATTGATGGATGAATACATACAATAAGCGGTAGGTAGTGGGTACACCATGCAATTTTGGTACATTCAACAAACTGCTTTTATTAAAAAAAAAAATTGTGCCGCTATATGAACTATACAATAGGATAAGGGAACATATCAAAAAGAGATGAACTACTACTACTACTACTACTACTACTGAGAAGAATATGTTTGGTGAAAATTTAAAATACACATACCACAAATAAAATATTGGAAAACATTTCTTTCCTTGTTTTGTTCGAGAAATGAATGGAAGAGTATGATATTTATGAAGCAAGAACATAATATCAAGCGAGTTTAAAGTAGGAAAGCGTGAAAAGCCATAAAACAGAAAGCAAGTACTTACCAGTGGCACCTGTTGTTCAGGAGGAAAATTCGACGTGCCCGGTATAGATTTCAAACACTGTGGAGAAGATATCTGACTACCAATAGTCATATCACTAGGTCCGCTATGTATTGAAGAAGCATCGTCATCAAGATCTGGTGTCATGCTGTGTTGTTCATCACAAATAGAAGATGTGTCAGCAGGATGTGGAGATACAGACATAGGTAATCTTAACGAAGGCGAATGTGGGTGAGAAATTTCAAAACTAACTGGACCAATAGATCGACTTGGTGAGGAACCAGATGCTGATACGCTAGAAGAAAGCTGCTGGGTAGTTTGAGGAACAGTTTCAGCAAGAATTTTTTCAGATACATCCCCGTCCGCAGGAGATCTTGAGCGATGAAGAACTAATGGTAACGGTTCATGAGGTGTTATTGCACTTGAAGCAATTACTGTAGAAGGTACCTCATCCTGCAAAGTTTGTCCATCTGCCGAATGTTGTATTTCGCAATCTGGAGATAGATTGGAACGCAGATGGGTCATTTCGGTTAAACCTTTGATTTGCAAACTTTTCGCAGTTTTCAAAAAGGTTGGTAGTTGACAATAATCCAAATTCACTTCTCCACGGTACATAAACTCCACTAACGTCCTCAACTCCGTGAAGCAAACGTCTTTTAATATGATGATTGGATGTCTATTGGGATGATCTAAAAATAAACTCTGAAAGTATGAAGAACAAGCAGACAACACAACTTTATGAGCGCGTATAGAATGTCCCTCCGAACAAGCGAGGGTCACGTCGACTAGACTTTCTTCTTGCAGCAATTGACTAAATACTCCGAGTAAATTGTTTTGATGATTATTCCAGCGTAAACAATAACGGTCACTTCCCATGTCTGTGATCACCCTATAACAGAAAACCATAAGCACTGATTTCGTTACACATGAATGAGAAGTATCTCTAATCGACTGAATGGAAACAAAAATAAAAAATTATAAGCACAAATTAGTTTATGATGGCATGTATAGGGTTACACATAATGCTCCTATACTCTTCCGTCCACATTAAGTACCTAAGCTGGAAGCCTGACCTCATACCCTCCTAAACTATTCAAAAAATTGGATTTAGGAATGAAACAACATATGGTAATATATGCGATCATGTGAATCCATAATTATCAAAATTTGAACAACAGGAGACCGTTTGGGTTCTCATACTTTTACTACTAGAATTTCAAATTCCAGGGGTCATATTGAGAACCTTTATCAACATTACAATGAGAGGAAATAATCTAAATTGAGTCATGTAGAGGAGATGATGCAGTAATTTGAAGACTGTTCCAGATTTGTCATCGCCAGTCTAGACCTAACATGGGTTTCGAATATATGTATGGCCGCTTCGCAGCCCAACCCCCACAGCATTCTTCGCTTCTCTCGGATTGCCTCTTTGATGTGACTCCTTCTAACAACATAACATGAATGATAATATGTGTCGTGTAATGAACGAACTAACGTGACATGGTAGACACCACGCTTACAACCAAGCAAGTAGAGTGAAATACGGCAACGCGTAACGAACGGGCCGATTTTTATACATTAAAAAAGGAGAAAAATTGTTTTTTTCAATTCTATGATTAAACTTCTCCATTTTTTGTTTTACTTGATAATATATCTGCATAATTTTTGCTATTTAAAAAAAAATATATTTTTTTTGGCCGTATTTTGGTTGTTATTTTTTTCCTTGTAGCTTTATACGTATGATATAAAACTACAAATTTTGATTTTTCTTTTCTAACTCTTCTCCTCCGTAACCACTGGTCCGATTTTGACAAAATTTTGGGTTACCGCCCGCATTATTTATGTACCCTAAATAACTTCAAAAAAACAACTGCTTCAAAAACTCAAAAATACCGAACAAATGAAAGAAAATTACCAACTGAAATCATACATTGCAGAAAAATGAAAAATTAACCCGCCAAAATTGTAGTCAGAGATCACCATTTAACACAGAGGAGCTTGATGTTTGTTTTGCTGAGGTTGAGATGCGGCTCTGGTTACTTGAAATCACTAACGAGCGAAAGATATTTCGATGAGTCGCGAAGCGTGCTTTAGATGTTTTAACCGAAAAACCAGTAAAGGATGCGTACGATTCTCTCACAAACGGATACAGGCCTAATCTGAGCCAATCCGGACGCGAAAATCTGAACCGGTTATTAGGGAGGTTACAGTTAGGCAACGAGAAACTTACCTGGTTACTTCGCGAAATGAAACGACTTGACAATGGGTAATGTACAGGATTCTACACTATATGAACTATTTTTGGATCGGCTACCGGCCGGCATCCATACGATACTAGTGGCAACAGACGTTACAGACCTGGAAAAAGCTGCAATAATGACCGAGGCTGCGTTAGAGCATCTAAATCCAACGCATACGGATTCGCAATCTATCCATATTAGCCCTCTTATGCCGCAAAGTTCACTACTTGCACCTACTAATACTTGTCTAAGTTCACATGTCGCAGCAGCATCAGAGCCCTTAGACAGGTTAGAACAGTGCCTAGCAGCAATAACTGAAAACGTTGATAAGATGACATGAGATAGGCCAAGTCGCAGCCAACAACAAGGGCAATTCAAACAGCCGAAGCTCATACAGTTCGCGCAATCGCAAACTTCTAAGACATATAACTACTGTTGGTACCACCAGCGATTCGGGAGCAATGCGAATAAGTGTTAGTGAGTGGCGGACTAATCATCTCAAAATTGCAACTTCCCAAGTGCTTTTTGAGTCATGAAATTTCATGAATCTTCCATATCTCGACACCATGTTGACTTATAAAGGTCAAACTTCATGTGTAGGATTAGTTGATGACTTCTTCCATTTGAGTCAAAATAGATTCAAATGAGGATCATAAAAATTTGAAGATACTTGAGAAGCCTCAAGTAATTATAATTTGCTAAATAAGTGTTCACTGTTCATATTATTACTGCATGACAAGAAATACTACAGAGCTCCAGTAATGGGATATAACTGCTAACGTTTTGTTGTTGTTGTTTTTTGTGTGAAAAACTCGGTTATGAATAGAAATATAACTAATAATTTTTGGAAAAAATTGATTTTATGTTTGTAAACAAAATATAATTACATCGGACTCCAGTAAAGAATCGTTATTGATGATTTCCATGTCAGTCAAAACGTTGGTCGGGCCTACCAAAAGACCTACCAACGTTTTAGGTACGACCAACGCACCAGCGGGGAGTAGGTCCTCAAGGAAAGGATCAAGCAATAGCTGAACTTCCAAGGTGGTGGAACTTGGGTGGGGGCGCACACCCACCTAAGGAAAACCCAGGGGAGATGTAGGCTGGTTGCCAAGGTGTCCCTGCTTGGCTGGAAGTAATGTCATAAACAGTTCCCAGCTAAGTAGTGTCGTGTGGGGTAAAAGACTTTCCTGCAAAAAAAAAAAAAAAGGAGGAGACTGCTGAGTTCTTGTTAAGACACCACATTCCACACCAATCCTGACTCAGGCGAGGTGGAGAGGTCTCAGTATATTGGTTCTGCTGATCCATTCCCCCTCATCTCCTGTCTTGAGGTTGGAGAAATCATCAGGTTCCTCAATAACAGAAAGGCTCCTGCCTTAGATGGGGTCTTAGTCCAGGTCCTTAAAGCCTTCAACTAGAACACCCACCTATCCTGCCTAGTATATTCAAAGCCTACATTAGATGCTGCAACCTCCCTAAACTCTGGAAGCAGGGACCAGTTAATGGAATTTTACACAATTTAGAAGAAGACCCAGCAGTTCACTCAACACAATACTCAGTGCTTTGCTAATGATGCCTTTCTCGCAGTGCTGACCTTGATTTACCATAACACATATGGCTATAGCAGCTGCGTACGGAGAGCCACGTATGAAGGCACATTTGTTCCTTTTTTATGTATGGTTGTAGCATCTTCACTCACAGGCTATCTAGAGCCTCCAGCGGGAAATGACTATTAATACGGTGAGCTATGAGACAGTAATCCTCATTGCCAACTTCCCTCTGTTTATCACAGCAATTCAGGACAGAGCAGCTCTGTAGATCTATAGGCATCAGGGTCAGCACCAGAGAGTTGCTCCCTTGACAGTTATGAGAAGGTCCTTGGCTGAGAGAAGTCTCTGTTCCTGGGAGTAGGATAAGAACCAGTGTTCCAAAGCAGTTTGGACCCACAGTCTATTCCCCTTCATTCAATCAAGGCTCTCCACAGACCTAGAATTCGATTTCTAGACTTGCCAGGCCTTGTCTAGGCACCCTTGTCTGGGCACGGCTGCTTCGGTAGCTACTTATTCAAGTACAAAAGGCGTACTTCCCTGGCTAGCTGTCGTGGACACCCACTGGAGACTCCAGAACACATTTTCTTGGAATTCTCCAGGCATTTTGTGGGGCGTTCTGATGAGCCCCTCTCACCCACCTATCCAGAACACAGCTTACCTGCGGAGAGTTGTCAAAAAGCTCTGGGAAGAAGAACGCCTTCTAAGGTGAAAATGACAGTGGTTCAACCTGCATAGAAGAGGCTATAAACTTCTCTTGCCTCCTTCCCTCTCTTTTCCTTCTCTTATTTCTAAGTCCCTAGGCATGATACACTAGTGAGGCCTACAAAACTCAGGTTTCTCCTTCTCTCCTCTTCTTACACCAATCTGACACTCCAGTTGAGGTAACCTAAAAATATGGTGTTATAGGTGATAGCCCTGCTCATAGTCTTGTGAGGTAGGAGAACTTCACTTTCCTCCGTCCTCTCTCCACTTGTTGCTAGTATCCCCCCTCTCAGAAACCCTAATCTTTGGGTAGAAGAGAGAGGGATCCCATTAGGCGACAAGGAGGTCCCTCTCTGAGAAACCCTAATCCTTGGGTAGAAGAGAGAGGGATCCCATTAGGCGGCATGGAGGTCAAAAACAAAAAAAAAAAAATGGTTACATACACACATATGTTAGATTGCATATAGTGGTTAACAATTTCTATGCTTACCGTTTCCGGATCCGTTATTAAGGAGCGTTAGGTTAGGTTACACATACATATATACACAAACACACTCGCGCGCGCTAAGTTGCATATGTGGTGGGGATTTATTGCCAGACCCACCGTTTACAAACCGGCTATTAAGCCGGTCCACAAATCGTAGGGCCTATTACTTTCCTTTGTTTTTCGAGTATATCCATAGTTAATTTTCATTGTAGATGTGAACGCCAAACCCCCAAGGCTCATCCATCGATAACCTAAATTTATACTAGGTATGATCATGATTTTCAAAGATGATTTAGGACTTCATGAGATTGAAGATTCAAATATGTTTTATGCACTTGGTCAACGTACTTCATTACTACTATAATAAAAAAGTACAGTAACGCACGAATAAAAAAGACAAAAATATATCAAAGAATACTTAGAACTTACTCACATGGTTTAAACACCTTACACATGATGCGACTGGCTCAGTTTATTTCACTTGTGTACCTGAAAAATGAAAAAAAGTAATATTAATAAGAAGACCACAATGAAATGTTAGTTTAGTCAATTTTCTTCACTCTGTGTGAGTTTAGACAAAACGACTTCAATGATACGATTCAACTGATTTCAAGTTTTAGTCTGTGGAAGAACTGACGGGCCACAGACTATTATAAAATAATAAGCTGTTCACTGTATACCAGTATTATTTCTTGTCTGGCAGCACACGTATCTTGCGGGCATCCTATTACATCGCACGCATTTTGTGGGAGTTTGGTAGGCTATGGCTAGTAGTTGGTACCTTGGTAGGGCTCATATCTATGAAGTGGTGCCAAAACCAGGGAATGACGCGTACACCCTCCTTATTAAACAGAACCCTTGGTATCAACGAGGCAGTTACACCAAAATTAGCAACTAATTTTTTTCACGCCTTACCTATTATGCGGACTTCATCAAAGTCAGTAAGCACCCGGATAGACCTCTCCAGAGATATTCTAAAAAAAAGTATGAAGGGGATGGGGAAATATGGGCACTCCACCTCACAAATAAGGGTTCAAATTAGTTGCAGTCGTTTGTACTACATTAATACCGCAAACCAAGTTGTTTGTTCCATCCACTTTTCTGAGATATATAAAAAAAAGGTTCGGGGTGCTGGGGAAATGTCAGCACCTCCTTAATGAAAAATAGGGTTGAAATTGGGCGCAATCGTTTGCACCATATTTGTATCGCAAACCCTTTTGCTTGTACCACCCCCTCCCTTCTAGAGATATTTGTCTATAATTATTATGAATTGTACTCATCATTCTTTTACCCTCCACCCACCCAAAGGAATTCAAATTTATTAATTAACGTAACTGTCATACTAAGGGCCAGTTTTACAACAGTAGTTTAAACTCGATTCCTGGTTTTATCTTGGTTTAAGAAAATAGGAGCGTTTTACAATGAGTTGATTCTAGTTTAAATATGCTGAAACTTGACCCGCCGAATTCGGTGAGTTAAGAAAGGTTAAACTAGAGTACAAAGCTATCATTGGCTATTTTTGTCACATGTTATCGCTATTATCATACTGTTTTACGTTACATCATCTAAACACTTATTATAACAGTTATCTAAATATTTTTTTGTGAAGTTTTAACTGCAAGTGTTTCATTTCTATTTCAAAATTATTACAAAAATAAAATGGAAACGATATTAAAAAACCTAGAACACCAAACTTATCGAAAGCCAATGAATTGCATCTTTTGCAGATAGTATTGAAAAATAAGAATGTGATTGAATACAAAAAAAAATGATGCTATAGGTAAGCAACTGGTAAGTTGATATTTCAATTTTTTTTTAAACTCGAAACAATTCCTACATCGCAAAATATTATCAATCAATAATAATAATGAATGATACTCTGTTTTCGGATACGAGGTAGGAAAATGGATAGAAGTGAGTAACCACTTCAACATCAGTAACTCAGAAATCCATTGTAAAAAGTGTTTTCAGTTTAAAAAAAAATAAAACATGAACTTACTGGTATCTTATGGAATCAGTTTTTTTACACTCAATCACATTCTTATTTCTCAATACTGTCTGCAAGAGATGCAATTGCTTGGCTTTGGAAAAGTTCAGGGTTCTGGTTTTTTTAAAATCTATTTTGTGACTGTACATCTGACCAGCGTGAGAAATTTTAGGAGCACCGTACCGATTTCATCCTTCAGATTAACTAATAAACTTTCTTCTCCTCCTACATTTTCACGCTTAATTTATTATCCTTTAACGCAACATCACGATCCCTTATGGAACTCGAATTGCGAACCATCCGGTTCTTGCTTTTCAACTTCGTAATCAAGTCGGCCCTCCCATTTCCATGTGAAATTGGAGTAGTTCTTGAGTTTATTCTATAAGCAACGATTCTTATAAATTCATCGATTATTTTGTGATCTACCTTTATTTTTTTAAACAAACTTTTTGTTGCACTCAACAACTAAATTCCAGTTCATTTTACATCGCGTTTTAAGTAGTTCATATCCAAACTGTACACCACCTAGAAAATACTGCGATATTCTGGCCCCCGAACAGGGACCTGTGCGTTAGGTCCGTCTTTACTTCTCATTTATTTTTTTAAATACAACGAAAGTAGAAGTTAATTTCGCGAAAAATCAAGTTTGTTTAAAATGGATGCCGAATCAATCCGCCGTCTCATTGCTGAAGAATTGACCAAGGCTACCACACAGCTTGAAGAGAAATTTTCCGAATTACATGTAAGCAGATCAACCAGTCCCAGCTGGGAAACATTATCTGAAATCGGTTTATCATCTGTTCATAATCTTCCAACGTCCAACTCACCTGTAGTGGGCAACAATGCATATTCTTCGTCCTCACCTGTTCATCTTCACCAGTTTTTACCACCACCTCCAGCTCAGGAGCAGCAGATTTAGCCCAACAATCAACATCTAAGAATTATTCCACCACCTACGGCATTTGGAGACAAACCGAATCCGACAAATCGTATAAATGTAATACCAGGTAATCCTTTCCAATT
The DNA here is from genome assembly GCA_009761765.1 of Phenacoccus solenopsis. Taxonomy (NCBI): domain Eukaryota; kingdom Metazoa; phylum Arthropoda; class Insecta; order Hemiptera; family Pseudococcidae; genus Phenacoccus; species Phenacoccus solenopsis. The sequence goes on along the minus strand of VFXL01000580.1, from coordinate 56,903 downwards.
TCCACCAAGTTGCATGACATCCTCGTACTTTGATTCTCCCATTTTAATCTCAAATGCGGGTCGGGTTGCTTTACATCTACTCTCTCAAATTTCCCCTGTAAAATCTACGCATACTCTTTCTGATTCTGAACGGCGTGAGCAAATGCATAGGGTGAAAGAATCCATAAATTCGTACGACGATATCCATAAAATTGACCCAGTTAGTTTCTTCAAAAGTTTCCTTCAAACGACTATGTGTGAAAACCTTCATCCTACTCTTTATGTGGCAACCGTTTTATCCACTGTGAAATCACGCACTCCAAGACGGACACGTGAATCAGACACTATTATGACGATTCATGATGCTTTCGAAAAATTTATGTATATGTTACCGTCAATATCCGAAATCCGTGAATATGCATATTTACTGATGGCGTTTCAGTAAATATGCATGCTATTTGAAGTGTTCAGTGAATACGGATATTCTCTAAAATATTTTTAGTAAATATGCATATCCACTAATCTGTTTTAGATGATATGCATATTAGTAAATATGCATACCAACGGCAATAGTATAGCAAATATGCATATTCACGACGAAAGGTGTTAGTGGTTTTGCAAATTCTCGGGCACAATTTAGTTAATACCCATATTCTCCAACAACAGTTCAGCAAATACGCATAACCACTGTTTTCAAGCATTTAGTAAGTATGCATATTATCTTTACGTTATTAAAACTCTATGCGACGTATATTATTTTAAATTCGTGATGGAAAATTCCATTAAAAAGCTGCTGATAATTTAAAAATTCAAGCAGATAAAATGGTCAAAACTTCGATCAACAGTTTCCCACCATGCTTAATTGGCGATAATGTGACAGTACCCATACCTGATGTTGATCGAGCAAAAGGATCGCTAAGAAATATACTTGCTATTATTTTGAAAGTGGAAGAAAATGGCTTGTATAAGCTTGGCACTAAACATGGAGTGTTACAACAACTATACGCAAGGTCGCAATTTGATAAATGCAAAGAAAATGTGCATATTAATTTGGACGAGGTACCTCAAGATGAGATTTCTTTGAGAAAAGCAGCAACTCATGCCGCAGGAGTTGCTCAAGGTTTTAAAAAGTGCAACTGCACTAAAAAATGCGGTAATAATTCATACAATTGTCGCAAAAATGGCCTTCTTTGTAATTCTCGATGTCATCACAGTCTGCCTTGCTTAAACAAATAATGTTGTTGTTCATTTTATTTTTTTCTAACTTTTTGCTAATCAATTAAGCCAAATATTGTCCTTACTGGAATAAAATGTCTCGTTAGTTATTTTCTACATTGTATTAATTCATGAAATCAAATGTAAAATATTTTCAAAAACAATTGTGAACAGGAGATATGCGTATTATCTAAAAGTTCACAGTAAGTATGCATATTTTCTAAAAAAATTTCGCAGATATCCATATTTTCTAGATTTTTTTGGAAAATATGCATATCTCCTAAAAAAGATTTCGTAAGTATGGGTATCAACTAAAAAGGCTTTCGTAATTATGGATATTAAGTAAAAAAATATTGTAGATATCCATACTCACTAAAATGAGTTGGTAGATATGGGTATTTGCTAAAAAGATTTTAGTGAATATGCATATTCGCTACTAACAGTTGGTAAATATCCGTATTCGCTAAGACAAATTGGTTAATATGCGTATTCTCGAAAAAGATTTAGATAGTATGCATATTTACTAAAACGCCGTCAGTAAACATGCATATTCACGGATTTCGGATATTGACGGTAACATATATATTTGTGTATTCTATTTGATAGGAACGACAAAAATAGCTTTGATAAGCTGTTGCTCAGGGTGATCGGTCCATAATTTTGTATTTCATTTCTGTTTTCTTTTTTGAAAATAATTATAACATTGATTTTTTCCATGAATTTGAAAGGGATTCCGTAATTAAGATCTTATTAAAGAGATTGGTAATCAGTCCCCATAGAACTTACCCGCCATATTTTAATTGTTAATTTTTTATTTTATCTTGACCAGGAGTTTTATTCTTTTTGAGAGATTTACATATTTTTTCTATTTCTGATGGGAGGACGGATGATTCCTGTTCTGATATCATGTTAACTATCAAGGTTTTAACTTTTCTTCGTTATCGTTATAGAGTTCCGCATAGAATTTTTTTGCAATTTTGTTAATTTTGGTGCTATCATATATTTTTTTACCATCCTTATTCTCTAAGCAGATTATTTTTTCTATTCCCGTCGATAGTAATTTTCTTATCGTTTTTGTACTTTTGATGGTTTCTAATATTGAGCGTATTATTTCATATTTTTTGTTTTTATTAAATTCTCTGAGATTTTTACGAATCAGTTTGCATATTAAGTTCAGTTTTATTTTTTCTTTTGATATTTTGTTGCTCTTATTTTTAAGTTTTTCTCGTTTTATGATAAGGATATTAATATTCTCGGGTAAATTTGAAACGTTATATAGTTTTTTCTATAGAGTGAATTTTTCTGATGTAGCTTTTATTATATTTATTATAGTGTTATAGTGATGTTCGATATTACTTTGGTTAGTTATCTTCGTTCCTTTACATTGTTCTTGTATACTTGTTTCATAGAATTTAGCATTTTCCAAATTTATATCGAATTTCGTTTTTTTTTTTTGGTCTTTCTTTTTTTATTGAACGCCATTTCGATAATTTTATTATGCAATATATCAATCTATAATCAGTGTGAAAAAAAAAATTTCTTGCACTGAAGTTTTTTATTATTTTTGAGGTTTTTTTAAGTGTTAGCATGTAATTAATTTGGGTTTTATGTTGTTGGTTAAGGGATACCTAAGTCCATCTCTTTCCTGTTCGATGTTTGAAGAAGGTGTTTAATATTTTCAATTGATTTTATATACAAAATTTTATCAACTCTCCTCCCCTCTCATTTCTTTTTCCATAATTGTAATTACCTAGTATTTCGTCTTCGTTTAATTCTTTTTGCCCAATCTGACTGTTAAAATCACCCATTACCAATATTTGACGTTTTGAAAATTCTTTTAATTCCATAATTGAATGCTGTAAGGTTTTTAAAAATTCTTCAAAACCTTTTTTTTCATATACTGATGTAGGAGCATATACTTAAATCAAATTTAGTATTTTATTCTTGTTTCTTTCAATTTTCAATATTGCTTGTCTATCGCTTAAACCTCTGAATTCTTTCATTTTATTAATCTATTTCTTCTTAATTAAGAAACCCACCCCTCTCTGACCTTTATCGGTGCCTATATAATAAATTACCTTCTTTTGTTTGAATTATATGTTCTCCTTCCTTTCTTGTCTCCGATAGTCCTAAAATATCAGGGTTAGAGTTGTTAAACGCATTTTCTAATTCTATCAAATTTTCTTCATTTTTTAAAGTTCCAACATTTGGACTGCCTATTAACATCTTGAACTGGTTTATATTTTTTAAGGATGGTGTAGTTTTATTTTTTGTTTTTAATATGAATTTCGAATGTATTGAATTTTTTACATTTTTACTTATCGAATGTGGCGTTATTTTCAGCTCTGGGAGGTAATGTCTATCTAGCCCTCGCTGATAAGGCGTGCCTGGGCTGGTTGGGTTCCGCATAATTACCTATTTATGTTTATTGTTTCCTTTTTTCGTCGTTGCACTACTAGGTTTGGATGACGAATTTTGAATATGTTGATCCAGTGTTTGTTGAGTATCAACTTTTGATCTACTTGTTGTTTTCACTTCTTGTTTCTCTTGTGGTTTATATCTCCTTTGTTCTGTATCAGTTTCTTCCTCCTCTTCTTCTAAATCACCATCATCTACATTGCTAAATTCTTCCTTTTCTTTCGACTTGTAGATTTGCAGTTCGTCCATGCAACTAATTTTTTGGGGTCGGCTTTCATTGTCTTCGCAGATGAAAATTTTTCCATCTTTCGACCGTGCGTAGGCTATTCTTTCATCCTTCTTTAAAAGTTTAGCTTCCTTCAATATTTCTACGTTTTTTGGCGTCAACTGTTCATGGACGGAAATTGGGAACGATGGATGTATACCTATATCTTTACCTTCGAATCTTTGTTTTTGATATCTTCGGATAAGATCGCTTTTTTTATCACGATTATTTAGTCGCGCAATTATTGGTTGTGTTTTACCTTTTGCTGATAACCTATGTGCCACATTAATATCGTAGTCATTTAGTTTCACACCATTTTTTTCGGCTACGAATTTTACAATTTCTCTGGTATCTTCCTTTTCGTTCGTTGGGACACCCAGCATTATTATATTGTCGTTTCTCGTATACTGATTAAACTCGTCTATGTGCTGCTTCAATTCATAGTTTTCATGAGAAAGAGCTTCAATTTGTTTTGTTATTTTTTCATTTTCTAATTTTACTTCGTCAATATCTTTTGCATAATCGTCCATTTTTTTGTCCAAATTTTCCACCATCGCTTCAATAGATTTTATTTCAATCACGAGCGCTTCGAATTCATCGAGAAAAGCTTTATCTATAGTTGTAACAGGTAATTTTTGGTATTGTAAAACTCTCAATACAATAGAACAAACGCGATAAAACTAGTTTTAATAATAGATAATATTTTACTTTGAAGTGCGTAAAATCGCTGTTCAAGAGATTTCATTGGGTTTTTCCAATTTTCGTACGTTAATGTGAGATAAGGATTTTGCTTAATGCTGTCGCCTAACGTTGGGATTTTTTGATGTGGCAGTTCGTACTCTACCTTCCGATTTGATCGTCTTATTATTTTTTCATATGAAATTCATATATGTATTAACGTTGTAAATTATGTTAAAATTTTGAATGTTTCATTTCATAATATCATCAATTTCTTATGCGTGCTAATGCTTTAATTAACGTGCTTTTTCATAAAACATGTCGATTGTTATTTTATTTCATTTTTCTTTAATATAAATTTGGTGAAATATATTGCGTTTTTGTTACGACGAGCTTGAAGTTTTTTGTCTTAAAATCATATCATTTACCTACGTTTTGCGTAATGGCCTACAATTTACCATAGAATTTTGGCCACCTACGAAAAGGGGATGACCATCGGTTGTTGGTCTTTTTGTCCTTCCATAATATGAAGTTTGGGTATACAGGAATTCAATCTTTGGATCGTATCAACACCTTGGTTTTTCATGGAAGCTGTCGTTCAATAAATATTACTTCCAAGTCGGTTGAAAATTTCACTTACGTATTTTTTTTCTCTCTCTCTCTTCTTGTATTAATCGCCATTTCTTCTATAAAACAATTTTTTGATCTTTACATAATTTGTTTTTGTATATATTTGCTTTTTAATGCTTTTTTTTCTTGTTAGTCGCATCAATTATGCGTTGAATTTTTACGCTTGTTTTATTATTTTGCATTGCCAAAATTTTGTTACCTACATTTAAACTTGCATCTTGCCATATAAATTTCCGAATCCTAGTATTTGCTTTTAATCATTTTATTGATTTTTCTTATTTTGCATTGCCAAATTTCTTTGCTTATGTTTTAACTTGCATCCTGCTATACGAATTTTAGAATTTTAATATTTGCTATTTTATATCCATATTATTGGTATTCACGTAATAATGCTTGCCTGATTCGAAATTATTTTGTATGCTTCGCATTGCTTTAAATTTTGCTTAACTGAACCTGAGTGCAATCGTCTCCCTAAATAAGTCTCTAGTTACAGAAATAACGTTAAATAAAAAAAAAATAATAAAAAATACTGTGTTAATTACACGATTTCTTTTAGTTTCATTTGGTTATAGAATCTCGTGACTAATTTCTTATTTTTTTGGCATGATTTTCGTTGTATGTCATAGTTGCTGATATTTTTCTGCATTGCTTAATTGATTAATTCATTTTTATTTTTTTATTTTGCATTTTAATTTTCTTGGAGCAATTGAGTCAATGATGATACCGGAGGAAAGCGCTTTCCTGGAATCTTAATCAACTGTATGGAACTCCACTACTAAGTAACTGCTATTTGATATTATGCCATTATTTGATGGAATTCAGGTATGTTCTGATGTGTTTCTCAATTTAATTACTGGAATGTGTTGTTTATTATAAATAATTATAAATAAAATATAATAAAAAAAATCGTGTGTCGCTACGTATGTAAATAGGTATACGAATGCTATATTATTTTGTGGGTGCGAAATATTATTTTTTTTTCGAGATTTACACATTTCAACTTTAAATCGCACTATACACACAACGCAGCAACCCACGACCGATTTCAATCGCTGTATCAACGGAACTCAGCGGTACTTTAACCCCATATAAAAACCATTTATTATTCTTTCGTTTCAACCCATAAATCATCCAATTATCAATATAAATTTAGACCAAATGCCGACTTTTTGTTTCGAAAAGGCTACAAAACTAATTAAAAAAATTTCTATTCATTTATTTTTCATGAACGAATTCGAGTCCCGAAGGGGCGAGGGATGCGGCCAGGGGCGGAGCCCCTAATGTTACAAAAATTAGTTTCATGTTGCATCGACTATGTACCATAACTAAACCCTAGATAGCAAGCATATCGTTACGCAGCTGTTCTTTTTGAATTAAAGTGGGTTTATAATGGGCGCAGATTCACTACCAATATCAAAACAACAGACTATTTCTTACAGAACAGTAGAAAATTTTCTACTTTTCAGTACGAATACAGTAATTTCTGCAGTTATTATTAACTACTCTGCTATAAAATATAGCATAAATTCTTCCCGGGAATTCATTTGTAGTAATCTGCGGCCATTATAAACCTACTTTAGAAACTTTTCTCTCGAATCTAAATCACGAAAAACTGAAATATATCGGTGGAAATAAAATATCACATACCACCACTCAACTTAATTATGATTGATACATTCAATTACCTACACGAACGCGCTACTTGAAGAGTTCGACTTCATTATTATGAAAATTTCAACTTAGTTTCTTTAATATTCATATTGCCTGCATGATATACAGTATAAAATAATATCTGCGGATACATGGAATATTAATTAAAGGTTAAGACTCGAGTTAAATAGATATTGCTAATAGACATCCGCACTAGGTGATAAATTTGGAAAATTTTTATTGCATATGAAAGATATAGGTGTATGAACACCTTAGTAAAAAAAAAATTTTAAATATTCTTATTATTTCGCGAGAAATTAATTTTTAGATTTTGTCGTCAATGAAAATACTACCGCGATGCGCACCCTGTGGTTGTGACGTCACACTATCTTACCACGAGTATACCGCGTGAACCTTTGAATTAGATGCGTGCTAAATCAAAATTCACTTCGTATATTATTATGATTATTTATTTTATGTTTTTACTCTAAGTTGTTGGTGAGATGTCATTCTATGATTTTAATATTTTAACAATTAATTAAATCAATAATTAAATCCTCGCAAATAAACACTTCCAACAGTATAAACCTAATCGCATCGATTACCAAAATAGGTCGTAAGAGAAAACTGTCTTGAAAAAATAAGTTCTATATAACCCAAGTAGGATAGGTATGCAATTTGTTTTGAGTCAAGGTCTGCTAGTGTAGATAAGTGATTTTACCTTCTTTCTCTCTCGCTCTGACGCGTCGTTGTTGTCTTGCGCGTTGTAGAACAATAAGTAATATGTTGCTATGCATATTACTAGTGTAACGAGTAAGGGATCCCTGAAAGAGTCAGGGGGCACTAATATTGTACATATATTCAACAAAAATAATCTTACGATATTCTAAGAACAAATCTATGCCATAATATCAAATTTTCTCCAGAACACGTTTTTAAAAATCGCAGTACGTTCAACTCGCGAATACGAATCCCTAATATACATTATTTGCGTGAAATTTTTTTTATTATTAAACATGAGTGATGAAGAATTTGTGAGAGCAGATTCTAGAAATTTACCGAAAATTGATGTTTTTATGTTGATAAAGTTTTTTCAAAAGGACGATGGGTCCACTGCATCCGAAATTAGTGGCGTAAAAGTATGTAGCTAAGTAAGTGAACACTTCATAACTGATCTAAAAAATGATTAAAAATAATCATGCACCTTTGAACAGCTCAAAATATTCTCAAATTTTTTCAAATTCATATGTTAGATCCATGAGGTCAGAATATATAAATTCAGCTGTTGGATATGTGAAATTAAAGCGTAAGGAAAACACGTGTACTGTTATGGCTCAAGTGTGTCCAGAACACAAAGTGAACACCAAAAATTATAATGTTTTGGTTGAAATTGAAGAGGAAGATGAAGAAATTAAAAATGCAAAATGCCAAGATTGCGCAGCGTCAGCGGGTAAACAAGGTTGTAAAATGATTTTGATCAGTTTTAAGAAATTTGAGTAGTAATGAGGTTTTCAATAATTCTTAATAGGTATTTGCAAACATGCTGTAGTATTTTTAATGTGGTTATATGAAAAATTTCAAAAACCAGTGCCTACTGAAATTAAGTCTTACTGGAAAAAGCCGAAATTAAGCAGTATTGGTGAAAATCAAGTTTTAACACTCTCTGATTTTGGGGCAGAAAGCATCCATGTCGAAGAGGAAGAAAGTGTTTTACATGATTTTTTATCAACTTGTTCGGATGAGAATAATGTGTTATTGATAGACATATATAAACCAGAAGCAAGTCTCACCTTACATTCCTTAATATGCACCTTTCAGAAAAATAACCCGACTCAAGATCCTGATCCTGTAGTATTCATCAATTTTCTTGACGTAACGAAGGACATGTGCCAACATGTTTGCAACCTAACTGTCAATCAAAGTTCATGCCCGTTATGGTATGAACTAAAATATGGGCGCATAACAGCATCTATTATTCACGCAGTTAGCCGAGCCGAAAATAATAAATCATTGATTTCGGGAATGTTAGGACAAACTAAAGTTCCAATAACTAAGGCAATCACCAGAGGTCGCAATCTAGAAAAAGAAGTTTTGTTAATTCTTGGAAAAACTTTGAACATAAAATTTCGAATTGCTGGTTTTTTGATTTCTCACGAATATCCTGTGTTTGGAGCATCTCCAGATGGAATCAGTGATATGTTTGTGGTAGAAATTAAATGCCCAAGCTCCCGAAAAACATATTCTAAATATTTATCAGCTAGTGGTGAAATTGGTGCGAAATTTAAAGCTCAGTTATTATTACAAATGTTTATATTTAGTAAACAAAAAGGTATATTTTGCGTAGCAGATCCAGAATTTGAAAAAAATAAAAGAATTGAATTTATAATTGTACGATATCGCCCTAATTTCGTTAAAAAAATGATGAATAAATCATTGAAATATTGGAAGGAAAATGTATTTTCTCAACTTTTTAAGTAGGCAATAACTTAAGTACATATGTATTTTAAGGGCTTCCTATAAGAACAACCAGAGTTCCATTCTCATTTTTTTAAAAAGAAGTAAATACATATTTAAAGTTCTCTTTACTAAACGTAGGAAATAAAAAGCTTAATGTGGCAAATTGTAATTATAATAGGTAATGTATTTTAGATGATGAAAATTTGAAATCAAATTATTCAATAGAAAAGTTTTTCTAAAAAAAATAATGAATCTATTTCAGAAAAGTTCGTTTTAGACTTAGGTATTCTTATAGGAAGGCCTTCATGTGTAGTTGCTATATTATAAGAATTGAAATAAAAGTAAGCTTTTCCATAAGTACCAAAACGTATTATTCATTTTTAATTAAATGACCTTGTACATTCGCTAGAGCTGCAGCGATCGTTACAATGTTATCTAAATATTTTATCAAATTTTGATTAACGCAGGAATGAGGCTTTATGAAATGAAATTCCTTTAGACGACGAATCACACCCTCAACATGAATGCGCAAGCTAGCAATCGCTTTGGCATTAATCATCTCTTCTTTTGTTAATTTTTCGTCTTGTTTTACGCTTGGTGGTCTTATTAATGTACATCCGATGGACTGCAGTAATTGGTCAATACCTTTGAATCCTCGATCAGCCATGATGGATGAACAATGGGGAACCTTACTTATGAAGGAAGAACGTTGAACAATTTTAATATCGGAAGTTCTGCCACCAAAGCCTTGCGATATAAATGTTATGAAGTCATGAGGGGTGCATCCTATTAAATACCTTATTGTATTGCATTTTTTGTACTCGCTCCAAGTTAAAGTCTGTTTTACTGGGTCTCTCGGTTTTTCGATTTCAATTTCGAAGCAGTCTATAATCGTTTGGACTTTGCTGTAATTGTAACGGAAAGAAATTGGTAATTTGGCTCTAATTATATCTGGGGAAGGCCAAAATATGAAATGGCGTAAGCAGGCCGCCATCTTTGGTGTAAGAATTTGAAATTTTTTTCTAGCTCCACTTTCAGATAATTCAAATTGATCCGCGAGTTGTGCAAAACTGTAATTCAATTTGATTTTCTTCAGCACTAAAAAAATATCCGCTTCAGGCCGCTTCAGTTTTCTTGAGAGTATATTTACGATCATTAAACATTGTTTGGGAACACCCACATATCTTTTTGACTGCATTTTACAAAAAAAAAATTGTCAATTCTTTCATTCTTCTACTAGTGAAAGCTCCATCGTTGGTGTCCAGAAAATCATTCGAGTCGGAATCGGTATAAATAGAAAAATCAGACCCATTAGTTTCTGAATCACTGTCCCTGCTCACAGTGATTTCAGTAGGTTCCATCATATTTTTTAATTTTATGGGAGATACACCTGTATCTCGAGTACAAAAGGGAGTTTTCCACTGAGTTCCAATGCTGCGAAATTAGGGTTTCAAATTGCACTGAATTTCTTTACTTATTAATAAAGGTTTCTTAATCGACGCGTCTTCATTATAAAAATTATTTTCATTATCCATTGTTTCATCGTCTATCATGGACTCTTCAGTTCCAGCTTTCTCTTCTACTATCTCTAAATCAGCCTTTGTTTTATATTTCTATTAGGTTGACATTCGAATATATGAGGAATAACATGGGCTATTAATTTATTTTTCCCAAGCCCTCCTTCGCAAAACCGGAATTGTAAGTAATTTTCTAAATCGTTAGGCAACTGAAAATAAAAATCCAAATCTTAAATTAATCATTTATAATTTCCCGTTACATTATGTGTATCAAAAAATATTTTCGATCTGTTTCAAAATTTTTTTAAATCTTAATAAAAGTTGATAATAGTAAAAAGAAGTGCTGACAAAAAATGAAATTAATTGCGTTATTTACACAACTATATTTGTTTTTTACTAAGCTAATTATACGATTAAAAATCAGTAAATTCATCGAAAGTACATTTGATAAAATAAGAATCTAATTGTTAGTGCATAAATCCCCCCATATAAGTTAAGAGATAAGACACGAAGATAATGCTTCGTATTATGCTCTCATCTTGTCGATTGTTAGTTTAGTTATCTTATGTGGTTCAATAAATACAGTCCACTCGTTTTTCTCGCGTTGTATTTTGCGAAATGTAGTTTCTCAAAATATAGACTTGAATAAGTGATGTAGTTATTACTCTTTTGTTTTTCTCCAAAAACATTTTTGAAAACATTTTTGGTCCTCTGGGCCGGATTTCCGTGCGTTTTGTGAGGGTAAGTCGGATAGCCAAATATCGTTTTGGGCTCTGAAACTGCCTTAAAACTTCGGTCGAGTACATTTGGTGCTCGTTAAAACGTGAATTTCATCCTAGAATTCACAACTTGTTGAACTTTGCACATTCGGTGCATAGTTTCTTCATTCGGTCGATTCACTCGCCTAGCTACAAAATCGGTGTAGCCTGCAAAAGTAAACTCGTTCGGTTTCGTAGTTGAAGTTGTGCACTTGATAGGCATTACCTACTCGTCTCGTTCGTAAGATAATAATTCTTCGTTATCTTATCTCGCGTTGTTCGTGTGATTATTTCGTCACTTTCAATTTTTCTTATCGATCGCTCACTTTCGGTTCGTTTATTTACCAACAAGTGTTTCGTTTTACCTAGCTTATGGTTTAACGTACAAATTATCATGTCTGATGCGTTGAGGAAAAAATATCGCCTCTCAAAACTACATTTGAGTAGGTTGAAAGATTTGATGGCTGCAATGACTAAAGCAACTATGACCATCGAAATTTTATCAAAACTCGAAGCGTTGTTAACCGAATTTCGAAACGCCAAAACAACTTTCGACGAAAATAGTGGTCAATGGTTAATGGAGTTGGACGAAGCCGACCCTAATTACCAAAAGTTCGAAGATGCGATTATGAAGGATTTGAACAACGCTTCGGAGACGTTAGCTACCTATGAAGGGAAAGTTAAAGCGTTTCATCATACTTTAGAGGGACAAGCTCGAAGAGAATCCCTTGTGACGTCAGATTTGAATCATTCCTTCCGCGCTGCTCCTCAGAGTCTTCAACCAAAGCTAAAGAGGATCACCTACTTTTAATGGTGATGTATTGAAATTTAATAGTTTTTGTGGCTTATATAAGAACTTAATACACAATGATGCTGAGTTAAATAATGTTCAAAAATTATATTATTTAAAGCAGGCTATGGTCGATAGCGCAGCCGATATCGTTCGTGATTTTGAGTTAACAGAAAGGGCTTACACGCAGGCATGGGCTTGTGTTATAGCTCGTTATGAAAATCGTCGCGCTGTGATTAAAACTTTGTTTAAAAATTGATCGCCATCGAACCAATAAAACAGGATTCAAAAATTCGTGAATTAATGGATCAGTTTGATGTGATTGTACGATCATTGAAAGCGAATGGTGAATCGGTAGATGGTACGTTTTCTAAATTTATTACGTTTTTATTAGTGTCACGTCTTGATGTTCGATCCGCGAAAGATTTCGAAAATTCGTTAGACTCTTCTGAGACTTACCCTAGTTATGAGGTACTTCAAAAGTTCTTGAAAAATCGGGCATTTATTACTGAAGATTTCGCTTCAATTAAAGCTTCGACCGCTGAGACTAGTAAAACTCAGTTAAGCAAACCTAAACCTATTAAATCGTCGTTTGTTTCGTCGAAAGAAAGCCTCATTTGTCCTATGTGTACTAAAAATCATCGTATTGTCGATTGTAAAGAATTTGTTACCATGTAGCAATCGCAACGTTTTAATTGTGCTAAAGGCAAACGTCTTTGCCTCAAATGTTTATTACCTGGTCATTCGTTGGCCCAATGTAGAAACAAAAATAATTGTTCGTCGTGTGGTGGAAGTCATCACTCATTATTACATAGAAATTCTTCAAATACGTCGGTCCCCAGTGCTATAGAAAGTACAGTAGTACAACCTACTTCGTCTTCGTTGCCTTCGGAAATCAATGCTGATTCAAAGAAAGCGGTAATGTCGGTGACTAATCAAACAGCATCATCGTTCAAAACCATCGTCTTAGCTACTGCTGTTGCTTGGCTAAAAATCTCGTCAAAAAATGGTCCTCGTGTCGTTAAAATTCGTTTGTTACTAGATAATGGTTCCCAAGCGACCTTGATATCCGAAAAGTTCGTTCAGTCAAATAGAATTCTTGTTCGTCGATCTACCACCCCAACCATTCTTGGTGGAATTACTGGAGACTCCATGTCATCTGACTTCGCCATGCAGGGTGTTTTAATATCTAGGTATGGTGGATTTGAGCTAGATATTGAAGCTGATATTGTACCATCGATACCATATTCGGTCAATTCGGTTCCTATCGTGGATACTATTGGAAGCAATCGTGATCTTGATTTCGCGGAGTGTAAATTGCCATATCCTGATGTAGATATAATGCTTGGTGCGGAATATTACGAAAAGTGTATTTTAAATGATAATCGTACTATCGGTAATGTGTTTTTACGCGAAACTCAATTTGGATGGGTAATTTCGGGTGCTCATACCATGAATCGTGAAGTTCGAACCTCGTTTTGTGCCTTAACTACTGTTAACATCCAAGCTCAGTTGCAGAAATTTTGGCAGATTGAGGAAATTGATGTTCCAAAATCTGTCGCTAATAAACTGGAGAACGAAATGTGTGATGATTTCGTTTCAAAAACTCTCATTTGTAATGACAAAGGGCAATTTGTCGCGCAATTGCCGCTCAAAATGGATCGTTCAAACCTTGGTGAATCGAGGCAAAAGGCAGTAGTCACGCTAAACCGAATCGAAAAAAGTATAGTGGTGAGGATCGCGATGAGTATGGTCGAGTAATGCAGGAATACTTTGAACTTGACCATATTGAAAAAGTCGATTCGTCTACAGTTGGTGGAAAGTCTTATTATAGCCCTCATCGAGCTGTTAAGAAAGATAACAGCACCACAACGAAGTTGCGCGTGATTTTTAATGCTTCAATGCCTACCTCAAATGGAATTTCGTTAAATGATATTTTAATGGTTGGTCCCAGTATTCAGCCAGAACTTGTCGGTGTGTTGTTTCGATTTCGTGTACATTGTGTCGCATTCTCGTGTGATGTGACGAAAATGTATCGACAGATTTTGGTACATCCAAACGATCGCGATCTGCAATGTATTATATGGCGTTCATCGCCCAACGATTCCACTGAGGATTTTCGTTTAAAGACTGTTACATTTGGTACAGCTCCTGCCTCCTTCATAGCTACTAAATGTTTAGAAATTTTAGGCGATTCGATTGTCGAAAAGGATCCAAACGCCGGTTGTGCGATAAAAAGGGATTTTGTAATGGATGACTTGCTGCTAACTGGCGCTGGAGATGTACCCACTGCTAGTTGAGAAAAATCGAATTTTATAGTTGCTGGGATTATGTTGGATCCCCCATGATGATACTTTCGCAATACCGTTGAAATTATAGGAAGATCGCTCGTGTTTTCAGTCACTTACAAAACGGCTACTTCTCAGTGAGATAGCGAGAATCTATGATCCGCTTGGTATGATAACTCCTGTAATCGTGAGGGCTAAGATCATGCTATAGATGGTATGGGCTGAAAACAAAAATTGGGATGATATCGTTTCACCTAATATTATCCAGTTGTTCACTGAATATTATCAAGACCTCGAAAATTTAAGCCTGTTTAGAACTAGACGTTGTTATTCTAAATTTGACGATCCTGTCGAATTTCAGTTTATTGGTTTTTGCGATGCGTCAGCGAAAGCTTACGCTGCCGTCATTTATCTTCGATCAATCAACGTAAATGGTGAAGTTGACTCTTACATAGTCGCTGCGAAGACAAAGGTAGCTCCTAAGAATGAGTTCAAATTAACAATACCAAAACTTGAATTTTAAGCTGCCGAGTTATTATCACGTTTGTTAAAAAAAGTGTCGATCACATTAGAAATTTCGTCGGTTTATGCATTTTCTGATTCAACAACTGTACTCGCCTGGTTGAGTGGCGACGTAAACCACTGGATTATATTCGTCCAGAATCGCGTTCGAAAAATCGTCGATGTAATATTACCCGAGAATTGGGCTTATGTGAGTACTAAGTTCAATCCTGCGGATTTAGCAACGCGTGGTATTGATGTGCGGACATTAATAGATAGTGTATTATGGTTTAATGGTCTTAATTTTTTGTACGCGCAGCGAGAATTCAGTATCGAATCCATCGGAAAGTTGCCATCGCTGCCATCTAATTTACCAGAACAGCGAAAAATAATTGTATGTAATTTGTTTATAATTAAACCTGATTTATCTTTAATTGCTAAATATTCGTCATATGAAAAATTAGTGAATGTTTTGTCCTTTGCGATGCATTTTATTAATAAATGTTTGAAAAATGTAAATATAGAAACGCGAAGTAGTATTATAATAAGCTTAGAAGATAGACGCTGCGCTATTAATTGTATCATTCGGTTATCGCAATCTGGATTTTATAATCGTGAAATTGATTTATTAAATAGGGAAAGGCCTTTGTTCAAATCTTCTACATTATACCAATTATGTCCTTTTGTTAATAAAGATGGTATTTTGAGATCGAACTCGCATTTAGGCAATTCGAATTTGTTGTTTGAGACTCCCAATCCTATTATTTTAAATGCTAAATGTAAACTTGTATATTTGTTGGTAGATAATATTCATACTGTGTATTATCATTGTAATAGAATTTTCATTAAGCGGTTCATGTTGTCTCGTTTTCATATTTGTGGTGGTCTAACAAATATCGTCAAAAAAGTTATTCGTAATTGTACTGTTTGTATTCGATATAACCACGAAATTTCGTTTCCCCGTATGGGACAATTACCTAGTAATCGTGTCATTGTATCGCGACCTTTTAGTAAAGTAGGAGTAGATTTCGCTGGGCCATTTTAGTGTAAATGTGTAAACCATCGTGTTACAAAGTTCTATAATGTATATATTGCGATTTTCATATGTTTTGTAACTCGCGCTGTCCATATTGAAATCATATGCGATCTGTCGAGTAAGGCGTTTATAGATTGTTTACAGCGATTCGTAGCCAGACGTGGCATACCTTTAGATGTATTTTCGGATAATGGCACAAATTTTGTTGGTGCTCATAACTGGTTCCAAATTGAATCCAATGATTTGAAGCGATTTTCTCTCCCACGAGAAATAAGATGGCACTTCATTCCACCTCGAACACCTCACTTCGGCGGGTTATGGGAGACTGCGGTGAAGTCAGCAAAATATCACCTCGTTCGCGTAACCAATGGGCAAATATGGACTTACGAAGAATATTCGACACTATTTACCAACATCGAATGTATATTAAATTCCCGTCCCTTATGTTATAAATCAGTTACTGGTGATGCTCAGATAATCACGCCTGCTCATTTCCTTATCGGGGATTCGTTGTTGAATTTACCTATACCTGATTCGACGTCTACAAAACTTCCGCTTGTTCATCGCTTAGAGCTGCAACGCAGTCAGATCCAATCATTTTGGAAATTATGGTCTTTTGATTACTTGAATTCAATCAAAAATCGTTCGACCACTGATTACTTGAATTCAATCAAAATCGTTCGAAATGGTCGAACGATTCGTCTAGTTATAAAGTCGGAGATGTGGTTCTCATGAAAATTGATCGAGAACACCCTTCGGATTGGCCATTGGGAATTATTGTCACAGTTTTTCCGAAGTTAAAACTCGCGGAAAATTATATCGTCGATCGGTTAACTCTCTAATTTTATTACCTCGTGACGATAGCCCCCATCGTCACCCAGAGGAGAATGTTACTGCATAAATCCCCCATATAAGTTAAGAGATAAGACAAGAAGATAATGCTTCGTATCATGCTCTCATCTTGTCGATTGTTAGTTTAGTTATCTTATGTGGTTCGATAAATACAGTCTACTCGTTTTTCTCGCGTTGTATTTTGCGAAATGTAGTTTCTCAAATATAGACTTGAATAAGTGATGTAGTTATTACTCTTTTGTTTTTCTCCAAAAACATTTTTCAAAACACTAATATTGTACTTACATCAAAGTGATTTTCACACACGAAAAAAGTTGTCTTCAACGACAAATCAATAACATTTCGGTGCATCGCTTTTAGCCACGCATTTCGACGATTTTTGTCAACGGGGATAGTAGAAAAATACTTTTTCAGGATTTTTTACAGTAGTAACTATGCACAAAGGTACAGCACAATATTTATAATTTGATTTTTTGTTACTCATGATTGAATTACTTAATCCCGCGAACGAAGAGAAACAAAATCATCACACACGTCAAGCGTAGAATGCGCAAGCAATCAGTTGCGAATAAAGCATGGTGTGACGTCACACCCGTTGCTTCTACACGAACGCTACGTTTTCGAGAGTTGCAAAAAACACGATTTTTAACGTTTTTTTCTCCGCTTTTATTGCTTCAAATGAAGTGGGGTTTTTTGCATTAGTCTTGTAATTTTTTACTTTATAACATATATTTTTTCTGAAAATTAGTGCGGTCGCCTATTGTAATTAACTAATTATTGATTATAAACTAAAAAGACATATAAGAGTGATCTGATAAGGTACTTTTCTTTTTTTACAAGATGTAATTATTTGGCACCCAGATCCTGTAAATTGAGTTGCAAATTTAAAAAAAAAATGAATGGTTGATGTGAAAAAGGCCTAAGAAAAAAGCTTTTTTCATACTTGCGGGAGGAAAACACTACTTTACCTCCCGCTCGCTGATCGCTTAAGTGTCAAACGAGCGCTTTTCTCCCGCATTTAGGAAAAATTTCGTTCACTACGCGGGAGAAAAAGTAATTTTACCTCCCTAGTTGTGAAATATACTATTTATACTATTTTGAGTGTTCGGAGCACATTTTGATCCGTAATTTTTGGTATGGATGAAATATAATCGAGTTCTATTTGTAATAGTTTATGAAAGCGTTGTTTGTTATTTTTACCAGTCTATCCATACTGAGACAAATTGGAAATGTTTCGAGTTGTGGATAGACACCAACGAAATTTTCGAGATGAAAAATTCATCCGCACGCATTTAGAAACTTTTATTTTTATGAAATGCAACACGTCCAATAATTTTTGTTCTTATGAAATTTTTGTTTGAACGCGTTGGAACCTTAGAAATTAACTAAAGAGTTAAAAAAAGTACTTTTTTAAGCTTACATCGTCTGTAAGTTCGTTTAATGTTGAAATATGGGTTAGTTTTTACGCTATTTAATATAACCCTCAATGGGTTTTTAATTTTCTCGAACCAACATAATATAGTACATAACTCTTATTTTAATTTTGGATTTGAGGACACAAATTATTGTGTCCTAGACAAATGTCGTTAATGAGTTTTTGAAAACTGTTGTCCGTTCTGGTGTTACAGAGGAGGATTTCGAAAAACTGATAAGTACTTACTGAGTGCAGTTTCAATGTGTACAGGTATTTTTGGCGTTTTACCAAAATTTGACAAATGCAGGTGAAAATGTTGGTAATAACGACAAAAATTTAATAATAACGATGACGATTTCGGTAATAACGACGAAAATATTAGTAATAACGACGAAAATATTAGTAATAACGACGAAAATATTAGTAATAACGACAACGATTTTGGTAATGGCAACGAAAATTGTGGTAACGACGGCGAAAATTATGGTAATGGCAACGAGTTGATTTTGAATGTGGCTGCGATGGATGTAGTGATTGGAGAATCTGAGGTGGCTATGGATGCCACATTAAATGGCATGTTAACAGAATTTGATGGTTTTTCGGCAATTTCACATCCTGCGGCAGATATGGGACAAAGGAAGCTTCTAAAATGGTGCTGAGATCGAAAGGCAGGTTACCAGAAATGGTGGTAGGAGATAATGTTAGCATCCCTGTTCTGGAATTTGATCGTGGTCGAGGCGATCCCACCAATATTATAGGTGTGGTTATGGAAGCGAAAGATGGGACATTCAAAATTGGAACGAAACATGGTGCAGTCGAGAGTTTGATGGAAAGGTACGCGTTCGATGTATCAAAATACGACGGCATCAAAGTAAAAGATGATCGCTTAAGACCTGGTTATCAGCATTTGGAATTTGGTTCCGTTAGGTTCATTTGGTAATGGTCAGGACTACAGAAGGAGCGCTTACAGTCAGAACTGTCTCACCAAACGGTACAAATATTACAAGGAAGGCTATGAATGTAATTCTGCGTGCCAACCAAATAGTTTGAATGACTACAACAAAAATTTATAACTTCTGCGTTTCATTTTATTTTTAGATCTTTTCCAAATTATTTCTTACTTTCATAATTTCTCATTCAATTGTGTGATTTTTTTTATTCATAAATCATTTCAAAACATCTTTCTTTTCATCATTTATATTGATTCGTAGTCAGATTACCTCGTTGCCAAATTCGTGAATTAGGCAGGTTCTTTGCCCAATTTAAGAAATTCACAAACTCGGCAAACGCGTTGCCCATTTCACAAAATCGGCAAACTCGTTGCCTATTTCACGAAACAGGCAATTTCACAGATTAGGCGTAACATATGTATACTTGATGAGACTTTTCTTCAATCGAAATGACGATTTTTCAATAATATACATTATTTCGAAAAAGAAATTCGAAAAGTATTTTTTTGTGTAATGATTTTACCCAACCTAAAAAGAAAGACAGAATGAAGTAATTCAAGCATTACCTGAATTTCTATAAGCATCACTTTGAAAATACATCTACACTTAATAATCTATTAAGGTCGAAAGGGGAACG
>VFXL01000580.1:0-35806 GCA_009761765.1 Phenacoccus solenopsis | reverse complement strand
CGCATTACTGGAGCTGAGTTTTTAACTGGAGCTTGTTTTGATTTAGTAATAACCTTGCTTAACCGTTCATGACTACAGGCCACACCCAATACCAAGTCTGAAAACCCCTACCCTATCCTTTCCAAAAACACTTAAGAAGTTGAATTTGGCACAAATGTAGTATTTCTTGCCATGAAATAATCATGCGAACACATATTTCTCAAATTATAACTATTTGAGGGTCCTCAAATTATCTTCAAATTGATAATCCGCCATTTTGGATCCATTTTGACTCAAATTTAAGTGGTTATATTCTGGTCACAAACTAATCCTACACACAAAGTTTGACCATTCTAGGCCGATTTGGTGATGAGATATGGAAGATTCATGAAATTTCCTGCAGCAATTTCCCCTCCAAAAGCCGTTTTTTGCTCTAACTCCCCTCCAAAATCACTGAGGAAGCTAAAATCAAAATACGTTTGTCACTTGGGCTCATTTTATCATATGACACAGCAATAAAAAATTTTCGACCCCTCCTGTACCCCCACCACTATTTTAGGTTGATAACCCCGCCTTCCCCCTCCAACATCATGTATGGAAGTGAATTCGGGATATAGTATACAACTTATCCCCAATAACCATATGAATTCATATTAATTACATTTTTACCAACTTGAGGCTCCTCAAGCTCTACTCAAAATTTTGATAATCCGCCATTTTGAATCCATTTTGATCCAAATTCAAGAGGTCATATTGTGGTCACCAACTAACCTCACACACAAAATTTGACCTCTTTAACTTGATTTGGTGGGGAGATATGGAAGATTCAAGAAATTTCATGACTCAAAACTTCCTCAAAAAGCCGTTTTTTGATCTAACTCCTCTCAATATGCACTTAGAAGCTGAAATTTGGATATGTTAGTATCCGTGACTCACTCTTTCATATGAAATCAAAAACGAAAAATTTGAGCTATTTGCCCCTTCTCCAGCCCCCCTCAAAATTTGAGTGATCCGCCATTTTGAAATTTATCGAAAAAACAAAAAAACTTTTTGCGCATTTTCAAGAAGAGTCCTCACCAAATTTTGAGCGAATTTTATGAATACTCGCCGGCGCTACGCGGGGGAAAATATATATATATATATATTTGTACCGCTATCTTTGTGAGACCCGGTATATCAATTGGACGGACCGAGACCCACCCTTTCTACAATAGATACGAGGATGAGTCGGACCTATATGCATCATTTATTCGTGCGAATGCCAGCAACCTGAGAGGGGTAGAAAATCGATTATTTAAACATACGAGTATAAATGATTTTCTACGGTGTTGTGAGGCCTTCAGGTTTTACACGTAGTTCCGAGACCCACTACAGATTTTTCGTCGATTATCTGAGACCCAGCAACGTTGCCAAATAAAATGACTATACAATTGAATAAATTATATTTTCTTTATAGCATGTATTTCATCACGTTTACATTCCAAATTCGATTCGTGTCTAGAACATGATTTTCATCTCGCATGTACATTCCTGAAATGAAAAACAATTTTCAATCAACATCAAATTCAATACGCAATAAAGTTTTAATAAATCTTGATTAAAAAATAAAAATAAAAAGCGATAAATAAACAAATAATTTTTAATTCCGTTTCGAAAAAATTTTTATCTTGTCAAATACTTTAATTTTATGTACGAACTTCATCATGTTTATAATTCAAATTGAACTTGTGCACCAGAGATGTGAATATTTCAGCTTGTTCGTAATTGGGTTAACATTCCTGAAAAGAAAACCAATTTTTTATTTAATATCATATTTAGTATGCAAAATGTCTCTGATGCATCTTAAAAAATCAAATGAACAAAAATGCTTTAATGATGTTTCGAGAAAATTCTTATTTTTGTCGGATGGATAATTCAATTTTATTCATGCAAGATGAAATAATAATTTTTCATTCCGAATCGATTTAAATATTTGCGATAAAAGACAATAATCTATCATCACTACAAATCACAGTAAAATGACAACTTTCAACCTATATTCGTGTAATTATTGCATCAGCATTTCAATCGCACGTGTTCGCATATCAGATCATAGGGGGGTGAGCAGTACTTTCCAGTCCGCGCATCGGGAGGATCGTTCGTATTTCGACAACGTGATTTTATTGTTATGCGTTTTTGATGTGATAACGTGATCTACTCATTGTCGTAATTTTCAAAGAATATGGTGCTGTGACGTTAATTTGAAGAAGGTATGGCAGCAGAAAAGTGTATTCTCGTAAAATTTTACAATAATGTGAAATATATTTGTCGGTCAGAAGATACGAAAGCAGGGGCGTGCTCAGCCATTTGAGGGCCCCAGGATAAATACCTTGAAGAGGCCCCAAGAGACCATGGGCCCCCGGTTAAAATTTCCAACTTTTTTTGAGTGAATTAGAAAGCTAAGCGAAGAAGCAAAAAATTTGAATATGGAGAAATAAAAAATTTTAAATTTTGATAGGTATAACATCCATTTTACTTAACATTAAACTATTTCATTAAACAATAATTGTTTCTGGAATTTTTTGTTTTTATTAGTCAACATCCAAGCAGCAGCGTACTAAGGACATTCTTCAGGGGGGAGGGGGGAGAAAACCAGAAATTGCCAACTTTTACCTTTTTTTTTTTTTTTTGCTCTAACGTTAGAATGTTTTAATTTCAGCAAATTTGCAATTTTTCATCGATAATATGGAATTAGTATTAAAAAAAATGTATCATCTTAGTAAATTTCAACGATAGGTGTAGTCCTGAATGATATTTCTTATGATGCTCGTACAACGCCTAAAAGAAAAAACAATCGAAATGTCATTCTTCATATTACTCTATTGAGAACATCATCCTACTGGTATGATGGGTAAAAATAAATACAACGCATTAAAAGTTAAAAATAATGTTTTAAAATCGTAACAAAAACAACGCGCGAAGCGTGAAAGAAATTTTTTCATCATTTATACAAGTTGATAAATTTTCTTCCACACTTGGTTAATATTGGTAAATTTCAGTATTTTAGGCTATTTTGTAATTTTTTACCTCTTCAAATTTTTTTTAAATCGTAAGAAATACAACGCGCGAAGCGCAAAAGAAATTTTTTCCACTTACATATAAATTGGCAAGTTGGTAAATTCCAAAAGCTGGCAATTTCAAAAACTACAATATTTTGTTTAAGAAAATTTATCTGCCTTATTTTTGATACTAAGTACTTATTAGTGCTAGTGGTCAAGTTAACCAACTTTACGCTAAAACTCCAAATTTACCAACCTTTCAAAAGCCAAGGAGGAGCTCATCCCTCCCACCTCCCTCCTTTCCATACGTCCCTGCATCCAGGCATTCTAGACATAATTTGGCTCGTTTTGGGAAATAATTGTTGTTACACTAATTTTTGGTATGGTTGTCAGGAGTAATACCACAAACGACATACTAAAACTCCCCTCATGTAGCGGTGACGTGTGGCCCTCTATGGGAGTTAGAACCCCGCAAAAGCTAGTTTTACTTACAGTGACTGTTACAAGTGAATTAGATATATAATTAATTAATCTACATCAAATTACCTACAAATTATGCTTAACGCATTTTTCTCTATCATTCACAGTTCGACAACAAAAAAACTTTGAAGATGGCCATTAGGTAAAATGACTCAATTGTTGTACATTTGTGAGTTTTTTGCATTTTTCTTGGTTATAGTGCCAAATGCGAAAACATTCTTACCACACAAAATTATTCTACACCAAATTTCTCGTAAAAATATTGCATTACATTTTTTGTACCATTCATCATAAGTTAGTAAAGAGATCTTGAAGAAGACGCATTAAGCAGTATAATGATTTATCATTTTTGAACATAGATTTTTGTGTTTTTCTTCCTCGTAAGGAGAGATACGAAAAAATGGCTAATAAAAAAATGATCTACCTTAAATTTTCTTCAAGAAAGTTTGGTTGTTTTTTTCCTGTCTCCAAAAACTGAAGTGTAAGATTATTTAGAAACTTATATTAGCGTTTATCGAGCAGATTTTCGGGATGTTGGTCAAGAGTATAGGCATGAACAAAATACTAAAACTCCCCATATGTAGCCGTGATGCGTAGCCCCCTACGAGGCTTTGAACTCCCCAACTCAGTTTTTTGAACTTTGCTCGCTTACAATAACCGACACAAGTAAATAAATCCTATAGCAAATTTATTTATCTAAAATTTCCTATAAAAATATTTAATCATTTTCTTTCAGCTGTTTATAGGGGTTCAAACCCCTGTGGAGGCTGAGGAAATCGGTAATATGCATTGCATACGGCCTTGTAAATTTAAAAAGTTTTTGGAAAATGTGTTTTCAAATCATATCTGGTCATCATAATAAAAATTTGTAAAGCCATAAACGCCTTATTTTCGTTAGTTTTGCTAGTTTCGTCACAGCTTTTAGTACAAGTAAAAATTTCCTGAAGAGTAGGTACGTGCTACCAATATTAGGTATACTTAAGCAGTTGAGTTGAATTGAATTTATTAAGGGCATAAAGATAAATTTGATGAAGTTTTTTACTATTTTATAACCTTTATTTCTACCGAATTGTACGACTTAAATACACTTCTTGTTATGCTAAAAGAGGCCCCACTCCAAAGGGGCCTACTCCTCGGGGTCCCAGGATATTATCCTGAGTCGTTACACGGTGAGCACGCCCCTGCATGCATTACACAGATTTTCAGCTTTTTTTAATCAAATTTGGGGATGTGGCAAAAAAATGTGTTCTTTTTGTTCATATAGTAATTTAAACGTTCTTTTTTGATCGGCAGATTTAAAATTACATTTAAAGAACAAATTGAGCGTGAATTTTTGTATTTTCATTGCTCATCAAACATTATAAGGCACTTTTAGCAGAAATTTTGAATTGGAGTTCTAATCATCGCGTAGATGTTTCTTGAGTAAAATATGAACCAAATCTTCTTAAAGTGGGTGGGGGGAGGAACAAAATTAAAATTCAGGCTCCGAATTTCAAAAATGAATTTGTTTTTGTTTATATTATTGAATAACTGATGATAGTTTTGCCCCTCGTAAAAAAATAAGCGAAATTGAAAACTTGGAGGTAAAATCGTTGATTTAAGTAACATAGAATGACCGTTTGTTTGATATTTTTATAATTTATAGAATATAATTCTTACCTTGATAGGTTGTTATCAATTTGCCATTCAAAATTACCATCCAACACAAATACAAATAATTTCATTGTCCCTTCCCACATCTGATCAAAGCTGAAAATAATAATATTTTGTTAATAATGTTGAGATGATAGAAAAAAAGAGTATGAATTCACTTATCTTGAGCTTCAAAAATCATGAGCTTCGTTTTTTAAACTGGCATCTATCACGAGTCCATTCCATCTTGTGTTCATGGTATATGACCAATTCTAAAAACGAAGATTTTATCTTATTACTTAATTGCCGAGAGAATGAAAAAATGAACATAAATTTACTTACTTTGAGTTCTAAAAAGGAATAAATTTTTCACCATCCCGCGCAATATTTCGAGAAAAAAACTGTAATTAAAACTTATGAAATATTTGCACTTGTCGATTTCAAAGACACACAGTCCCAAATACATTTGCTTCGATGCAACGTTGCCAAGTCAATGGGTCTCAGAACGTCGGTGGCAAATCTTTTTTTATACAATTTTGCAGCGCGCTCTAGGGTGGAAATGTATGAACTGAATATGTATAAGAGCAGAGAGTATATATGCTTTCCGAGGCCCGAGCAAAAATTTGCCTATGCGTTGCAGAGTGTGCAACACGCATAGAAAGCTGATTAGTACAGCGAAACGTACCGAGACCCGAAGTTGGGTCTCACATCGTCGAAACGGGTCTCACAACACCGTGTGACTTCACGAAATGGGAATGTATAAGTCGTGGTATACCTCTATATATATATACCAAAAAGTTGGACATTTGCCAGATGATTACAAATGGTCTGAAACGCAAAGATTTGAAGACCCCACCCTTCCCCGACCTTCCCTTCCCAAATCAGGTAGGCTGTAATAGCTATCGTTTTGTTAAAAACTCAGCTAATGATAATGAATTTGTCAAATTTCAAATATGAAAAAATCGAAATTGAATAAGAATATTTATAATGTTCAAAAATTGAAAACTACGAATATTAAAAAATTAAAAGATTATCTCCCAAAAAAACCTAGGTAAGCAAAAACAAAATCAATAAAACTACATAGATGAATTTTACCAAAAAGAAAAATCCATTAAAAATTGCTAGTAAAAATTAAACGAAAAAAAAAAACATTTTTTTTGTTTATTCTTCATCAAAAATATTGACATTAAACTTCGCCAAGTGCTTGCTTATACTTCTTGATAGCCTTCCTTGTCTCTCACTCATGGTCAGGGATAAATCATGCCTAATATACATATATTATATTGTTTTAAGGTATCCGGGAACTAAGTGCTGAGGAATGGTTGTTGTTTCGAGGAAGAAGTGTGACGAAATTCGAATCGTTTCTTTTACAATGGGAAGAAAAACTAAATAAAATAAACGTAACACCTCTAACTGCCAGATTAGTATCAGATCTTCAAAAACACAAAGTAAAAAAAAATGTTGTTGCGGACATACTCTCACTCTAATATTAAAAATATTAATTTTTTCAATTTTTTGTAGAATTTCATCTCTCAAATTAAATACTTACGTGGGGAAGCATTTAGTGATAAACATTGGTCAGAACTCTGCTCCTTACTTAAAATACCTTTGAAATCTGTCGATAAATTGACATTCGGAGATTTTCTCAATGCTGAAGATTCAGTAGCTGCCAATCTAGATGCAATACAAGTAAGTATCAGAATTATCCTTGCTTCTTGAAATTATGTTAAGAACAAATAACATTTTTTTTATCCATTGTAGGAACTGAATAACAGAGCTGCTAGTGAAATAGTAATTAGACAAGCCTTAGCGGAATTAGATATTTGGGAAGTGGAGTCTAAGTTTACATTTATGCTGCATATTGATAGTAAAGGAATGGATATCAATTTAATTAAAGATTTCAAGGATATTCTTTCAAAAGTTTGTCCTCCATATACCACTTTATTTTCGTCTAATTAGCATCGCTTTATTAAATCAGTACCTATTCAACGTCTGTGTAGATAGGTGACAATCAATGTTTACTACAATCTATGGTTAGCTCTTCAAATTACGAGCAATTCAGAGACCATACTTCCTTGTGGGAAACAAAATTAGTCGATTTAGATCACTACCTTAGGAATTTAAACGAAGTTCAAAGAAAGTAAGTGTCACTTCAATTGATTAAATTTTTTCAAGAGCTTTGGCAATAATTCGTCCGTACCATAATAGATGGCTATACCTCGAACCAATCTTCAAAAGTGAAACTATGAAAATTGAGAAGGCCAGGTTTGATCGCATAGATAAAGATTTTCGTTACATAATGAACACAATTTACTCTGGAGATCAACGAGTAGTCAGCCTCTGTCGAATACCTAACTTACGTCACACGCTCGATACACTAATTCAGCAATTAAATATATGCCAGAAAAGTTTGAACGAATATTTAGAGGTAACCTTTGTACATTACAAGCGGGAAGTTTTTCACATTACAACAAACTGGAATTAATATTTTTGCAGGAAAAAAGACTCAAATTTCCAAGATTTTATTTCCTAAGCGATGACGATTTACTGGAAATCTTAGGCCAGGCTAATAAACCAGAAATTGTTCAATCTCATTTGAAAAAATTATTCGCTGGTATCAACAGCGTAATTTTTGACAAAAATAACATAACCGCTGTCAAATCGCTGGAAGGCGAAACAGTAGTTTTAAATAACCACGTTACCATTTCTCTAGATGTTGAGGTATTTGAGCATACAAATTACATTAGAAAGATTTGGCAACGTGTATTTCTGAACCATGATTTTTCAGAGTTGGTTGAATAATTTGAGCTTAGAAATGCGAGATACTTTGAAGCGTTCTTTAATTAAATGTTTGAAAGGAGCTGACCCGTTAATGTACTCATCTCAGATTTTATGCCTCGCTGAAAGCATTTCTTTTACTTCGCGTTGCGAGGATGCAATTAAACAACGGAAACTAAAAGAAATACTTAAGTCACTTGAAGTAAGAGAAAATGGGCAAAATTTTTTTCATTAAATTCTTACGTATGAATTTTAAATTGATTTCACATATCAGGAACAATTAGAGGCGTATACTAAATTAGATTTGGAGATGGATAGCAACAAAGGGACTTCAGTATTGGAGTTGAAACTGAAAGCATTAATATTCGATACAATTTATCACATTAGCATTGTTAACGAGCTCATCGCCAATTCAGTGAGTGCTGTAGATGAATGGCATTGGCAGAAACGAATCAGGTATAGCACTCAAGTTGCAATCTGAACCAAATACTGAAGCAGCAGAATCTTAAACTTACCAAACATTTCATCGGCAGATTTTATTTAAGAGAAGACGGTGCTGTGGTCATTAAAATGGTTGATGCAGAATTCCTGTATTCTTATGAATATCAAGGAAATGCTCCTAAATTAGTACACACTCCTTTGACTGATAAATGCTATTTAACTCTTACACAGGTAAGCTACGTAAAAAATATTCATCACCAATAAATGCACTATACCTAATTATGTAGCAGATATAGTTACCCTCTTCAAATGGTTTACACGTTATTTTTAGTTCTTAATATCCTCGGAAATACTATTAGTTTATCACATTGAATGCTATTAAGTATAGTAGGCGTAAAGCCTTCGCAAATCTTTTT
This sequence comes from Phenacoccus solenopsis, assembly GCA_009761765.1. Taxonomy (NCBI): domain Eukaryota; kingdom Metazoa; phylum Arthropoda; class Insecta; order Hemiptera; family Pseudococcidae; genus Phenacoccus; species Phenacoccus solenopsis. The sequence goes on along the minus strand of VFXL01000580.1, from coordinate 27,042 downwards.
TTTAGTAATCGCTATGGTTGAAGAGTCTTTGCGATCATAGAAGAGGTAGGGAGATAGGTTTGCTCTTTCAGGTAGGGATCAATCAGGTGGCATGCCGATTAAAAGACAAAACATATTTAATGAATAGGCGGCACTTGTAACAAAGAAATAGTATGAAATTTATTAAACAATAGTGTTAAAAATGAATGTAATAATAAACGTGTTGATAAAGAGACAGATGTTGGTTACGCACTTGGCCAGTACCACAATACCCAACTGCTCAACACTTTACCAAACGTGCCTAGAACAGAACTGCGAGAACGAACAAAGAACGAGAGTAAACAATGCGAAGAACGCTATTTTTCAAAAGAACAAGAACGAACAAAGAATGAGAACTTTAAAGATAGAGTAAAGAACAAGAATGAGGAAAGTAAAGAATGGAACGATAAATAAGAACGTCAAAATATCGAAACGTTCTTCATTCATAATTTTTTTTTTGTTTATCCAGTTTCGTTTTTATAAAGGTACAAAATTAGTTCTTTAACCTTACAAAATTTACTATGATGAATTATGATTGGTCTGCCAGTTAAACTGATAATTTCTTTTCCCACTACAGCTTACACTTTTTTGAAATGTTATGAATATCTTTCCACTGTTCCAAAAAAAAATAATAATAATAATAACGAATGAAGAACGAACGCGTTCCGAATGAAAGTAAAGAGTAGCGAATGAGAACGTAATGATAGGAACAAAGAATAAAAAGTGAGGAAGGAGAATCAGTGCTGCCATTTGTGTTTGGTAAAAAAGCACCAGCACAGAAAAGCATCAGGTTTTTTTTTGTTTTTTCAAGTAGATAACCCTGACAAAGCCTTTTTTTGGCTCAAAATGAAGAGTAAATACTGATTTCTGATTTTTAATCGACATTTCAATGAATTCTTCACACGTAATATTCTTAAAAGCGAAAAAGCACCAGAAAGCACCAGAAAAGTACAAAGCACCAGATTTGTCACCAGCACAAAAAAAAATTATCTAAAAACACCAGTTCTGGTGATAAAGCACTAGGTATGGCAGCACTGAGGAGAATGGACAATGGAAGGTAGAAAGAACGAACGAACAAAATGAAAAGGAAGTTAAGCGTTCCCACAGCCCTGATCCAGAAACTAACCTATGCTGGTTAGACAGTAAGCCAGTACCCTATATACCCAGCTACTCAACAGTTTATCTACGAGTAGCCAAGTATACTGACTGACATGCCCGAACAACAAAGTTCGACAATGATGTAAAAGAATGTACAGAACAGTAGGCTAATACATAACAAGGCCAAGTATACTAGAAAGAGCGCGTTCTAGCGTAGAAACTAGCGTTGCTGTGAACAACGACTTACCTATATTTATTTAAAAGCACTGTTATTTTTCAGGCTATGAGTATGGGTTTAGGAGGTAATCCTTATGGACCAGCTGGTACTGGTAAAACAGAGTCTGTAAAGGCTTTAGGTCGGCTGTTTGGAAGACAAGTTCTAGTTTTCAACTGTGACGAGGTTAGTGCTACTATCCCCGTAACTTTCACTCCAGTTTGAAGAACATTCTTTTACACACGATTAATTTCAGGGATTAGATATTCAATCTTTGACAAGAATTTTAATAGGATTAGTCAAATGTGGAGCTTGGGGTTGCTTCGATGAATTCAATCGCTTAGAAGAGGCTACTCTTTCAGCAGTATCTACTCATATTCATGTAATTCAGGAAGCTCTACGAGGGGGTCAGAAAACCATTACTTTACTAAACAGAAAGGTTTGTGTTTGATTTACACCTTTACAGTATTGCGGTGTTCTAGAAAAATTCTCATTCTTGCCTTTTTAATAGATCGAGATTAATCCCGATACTGGTATATTCGTCACCATGAACCCAGTCGGTAGAGGCTACGGTGGACGTCAAAAGTTACCCGATAATTTGAAACAACTTTTCAGACCAGTTGCCATGTCTCAACCTGACGACTTGCTCATTGCAGAAGTTATTTTATTCAGTGAAGGTTTCAAAAAAGCCAAACTAATTGCCAGGAAATTGGTGCAAATTTTCGACATAGCCAAGTACTATTATTCGTTATCAAAAGATTGCTGGAAGGTTTACAGATGTTGATAATTTTTGAAAATTTCTAGAAAAGTGCTCTCTCCCCAAAAGCATTACGATTGGGGATTACGAGCCCTAAAAACGGTCATCGGTGGTTGTAAAAGCGCCCTTAAAATGAATAAAAACTCCGATTATGTAGACGAGATGGCCTTGGTTGTTCAAACTATAAGACTCAATACACTGTCCAAATTGACCTATACGGACGCTCGACAATTTGACATGCTTTTGAAAGACACATTTCATGGCATCGAATTCCAAACTGCAGATGATAGCGACATCGTTACCGCTATCGAGGAGAGTTTTAAGGACTTGAAATTGCAATCCAATTCTAGACAAGTAAGCACATTCGAACATATGGTGGCATTTCATTTCGATACTTAGAATAAACATTTTTATTGAATTTAGATCAAGAATGTCTCGAGCTTTATGAACAGTTAGAACAAAGAATGGGGGTTGTTATTGTTGGCCCATCTGGTTCAGGCAAAACCACAAATTGCAAGCTATTGAAACAGGTGCAAACTCGATCTATTTTTGCTCCTAAAATTAAACTTTTCCTAATGGATTTTAATCTTCAAAGGCGTTAATAAAACTTGGGCACAGCATCAGCCAATACACTGTTAATCCAAAGGCTATGCCACGACCCCAACTCCTCGGTCAAATAGATGTTGATACCAGACAGTGGATGGATGGTGTACTAAGTACCATAGCGCAACGTGTTTACGCTGAACAGACTAGTATTTATACTTGGTTTTATGAACATAATTCTCCAAACTTGGAAAATTAGTCTCTAAAATGATTGTATTTTTCAGGTGTAGAGTCGTGGATCATGTTCGATGGTGATATCGATCCTGAATGGATAGAATCATTGAATTCGGTATTAGACGATAATCATTTATTAACATTACCTTCTGGATGGAGAATACAATTCGAATCGAATGTTCATTTTTTATTTGAAACACATAGTCTGCAGCATGCTTCTCCAGCTACAGTTTCAAGAATGGGAATTATACTTCTCAGGTTTGCTATTACAAATATTCACATTCAAGTTCATAGGTCAACCGAATGCCGTTAGGGAGGTAAGTGTAAACTAGAGTAGGGCAAATTCTACTTTTGTTTGTTTATCAAGTGAAGACTTGAAGGAAAAGTATTTGGCAAATGACCCATAAAAATATGTAAAAAATTCCAGTCCTCAAAGTTCATAGAACAACTGCCCAACTAAGGTCGAAGCTTTCCAAAATTTTTAATTGAGGAAAAAACTTATTTATGGAACTTAATTTGATATTTCTTGTTTTCAAAAATTACATTTCGTCATTCGAGAATTAATAAAATTTTTAGCTGTCGAGTTTCCTTCAATTTGGGTAGTGTCAATCTTTTTAAACTTTAAGAACTACTTTTCTCTCTCTTCCTCTATCGTTTGTAAGAAGTACAAAGGCCCACCATGATGCAAATTGAACAACAGAATGCCATACTTATGAACTGCATAATTTAAAAGCATTTGAGGTGAATATAAGTAGATCTTGAACTCTACAAAATCCTTTGTTACATTCATACAAATAAATTTGTGGTTAAACAGTGAACAGGACGTAGAAGTTAAATGTTTACTAGAAAGCTGGCTTGAAAAACAACATCCTGAAGGAGCTTATTTGTTGAATGAATTGATCAAAACATATTTTTACAAAGGTAACAAATTTCTCAAAAATCTGTACATTTAATGATTGAAAATGTACAACTTGATCAATTCCATAATCATTCCACAGCCTTAGATTGGATTCAAAATAAAGGAGAAACCATCACAAATATTTCTACAGTCTCATTAGTACGTTCTTGTTTACCTTTAATGAAGCGCGTTACCACCAAATCTGAATTCACTGTAGCTCTTATGCATGGTTTGGGGTCTGCTTTGACAGTTCCAGTAAAGAGGCATTTTTTTAAACAAGTATGTATCTATTTTACAAAACTGAGAAATTTATATATAGTATGAAATTCAATCCAATTTCATGAAATTACCTTCTCAGATACTGGAATGGACTGAGGAATTTATACCAGATATGTCAAAAATATTATTCAGTTATTACAGCGATACAAGGAATTGTATCGATTGCTACACCAGTGATCATAACATAGAGGATTCAGGAGTTGTGAAAACTGCTCAGTTTAAATCGTCATTCGATATTATGAAATCTTGGATCAACAACGAATCTTCTTTCATTTTAGTAGGACCACAAGGATGTGGCAAAAAGTAGGTACCTTGCCAACATCTACGAAGGTATTATGAATTTCAGAAATAAAAAAATATAATGTTGTATATAGTTTATTACTCAACTATTGCGCTCAAGAAATCAGAGGCATTGAAATCGTCACCATCTGCTGCAGTCCTCAAGTCACACCGAGCCACGTGCTGCAAAAATTAGCTCAAGTATGACAACCAGTTAATTTTTTACTATACTAAAAGTAGACCTCTTAATTAAAGACACCTCTATTTGCTCTCATTCTTTAGGTATGCATGTTCGTTAACAGCAATTATGGAATGGTATTTCGACCTAAAAATTCTGAAAAAACTCATTGTACATCTGAAGGATCTAAATTTAGCTCAAATGGATAAATGGGGCTCTAGTATGTTAGTTTCATTTTTACAACAGGTAAATGATCGTAAAAGATTTTGACATTGTAATTTATACATTTTTTCTTCAATACGACGAATATTAATCAATTAAATTTATATTTTTACCAAGATATTAACTTATAAAGGATTTTATGATCCGTCTCAAATGGAATGGGTGAACATAGAACAAATTCAAATCATTTGCTCATTGCTAACATGTGATAACTTGAATCCAAGATTCATCAATTGTAATCATTTGATGTCTATATGGTAATTTTATCAATTACTTCAAGGTTGAATGCATTAGCATGGATTTGAAGAAAAAACCGCATGTATAAACCAATGTCTTCATCTATTCATTTCTCAGGCCTCCTGATCAGTCAGATCTGCAAGCTATATGTTTATCTTATTTACAACCTTTGGGGGTACCAGACAAATTGATATCGCTAATGTCACTCATCATAATTGGAATATATGTTAAGGTTCGTAAAATGATAATCACGTTTTCCCAATTACACTCAGAATGGCATTGAAGGATTTCAAATTGATTTTAGGTAAAAGAGGAGTTTTCCAGTCAACCTCATTATCATTATAAATTTAATTTACGTGACCTAAGTAAATGGTGTATGGGTTTAAGGCGTTATAATACCACCAATAATCAAGAAATTATTCAGGTAACATTGTTGGAACACTTTCTTAAAATTATACATCCAGTATTTGATTTACCTATTTATTCCATTAGGCTCTACTATACGAAGGCAATAGACTTTTTAGTGATCGATTAATCAACGAAAATGATAAAACCAAATTCTCGAGTATCGTCAGCAACGTCATAGATGCAGAATTAGGGCAAATATCAGCTTTGAACGAGCTCGAGAGTAATTAATATCGAACTAATCTTCTCGCGAAATCAAATACATTGCCTAAAATTCAATCTTAATTTTCTAGAAACTATATACTTATGCGACGATTCAGCCTCTAATACCAACACAGGTGGTTCATTAAAACCATATTCAATTGACGACTGGTTGCTGTTGCTGCAAAAACAAGTATCTCAACTCGGTAAGTCAGAAAATTCAGTCAACAGTCACGTACATAACAATGAAATATTTTCTTGGCGATTTGTTTTTCAGAAAATGAAGGCGAATTTATAGATAGAAAAGTTCTGTTACCTGAGCTAGGAAAGATGGTGGCTTATTTTGAGAGAGTACTCGCTGAACCAGGAGGTTCATTATTCCTACCCGGTCCTTCGGGTTACGGAAGGAAGACAGCCATTCGGATAATATCGAGAAGACAGTCGACACGATTATTCACACTCAAAATGACCACTGGCTATGGAGTTAATCACTTCAGGAATGACTTGAAATCAGTAATAAGTCGTTTATTGTACCCTTTATAAATGATTGAAGAAAACAAATCACCAGTGAATGCTTTCTTTTGCTTAGATGTTGCAGTCTGCTGGTCTAGACGATCAAAATATTTACTTTGTTTTCGAAGATTACCAAATCATCGACCCTGTAATTCTCGATTACCTCAACAGTTTATTAGCATCCGGCGAGGTTCTTCAGTTCAAATTTATCGCTTAAAATCATACACGTGGGTATTTCCGTCACTCGAATAAATCATTTTTATCCTCTAGGTTCCGGGATTATATCAAAATGAAGAATTCGAAACCTTATGCGCACCTTTGAAGGATGTCATCACTCGATACGACTTCCAAGGAACTCCTAGCCAGTTCTTCGTTGAACGTATGGCATTTCAACAAGAAATTCACAGTTACCTATTCCATCATTTTATTCTTATTTTTGCATAGGGGTCAAGAAAAAACATACATGTCATTCTTATTATCGATTTCGCGCACGAAGAATTCGTAAACCGATGGCTCTCCAATCCTGTTTTACTGAGGAGATGTCAGACCATTTGGTTATCAGATTGGACTATGGAGACAAAATTATCTGTAGTTCACATCCTCTCCAGGTTAGATTTGAATGCATAATTGGGTATGGTGAATTTTGTTTCAATGACTAAATAATCTCGAAAGAAGAGTTTTAGTTTGAATATTTAAATTAAAGTCAAGGTTTTTTTATATATTGATTTATTTGAATAAATTAAATAATTGATTAATAATTTTTATATATATATTATTTTTTTCAAAAATAGCTTTTTTTTTATTTCATTTTTGATTAATGAAAATTCATGTGGAAGTTCCGTTTTTTGCTCCAACTCCCCTCCAAAATCACTGAGGAAGCTAAAATCAAAATACGTTTGTCACTTGGGCTCATTTTATCATATGACACAGCAATAAAAAATTTTCGACTCCTCCTGTACCCCACCACTATTTTAGGTTGATAAACCCGCCTTCCCCCTCCAACATCATGTATGGAAGCGAATTCGGGATATAGTATACAACTTATCACCAATAACCATATGAATTCATATTAATTACATTTTTACCAACTTGAAGCTCCTCAAGCTCTACTCAAAATTTTGATAATCCGCCATTTTTAATCCATTTTGATCCAAATTCAAGAGGTCATATTGTGGTCACCAACTAACCTCACACACAAAATTTGACCTCTTTAACTTGATTTGGTGGGGAGATATGGAAGATTCAAGAAATTTCATGACTCAAAACTTCCTCAAAGAGCCGTTTTTTGATCTAACTCCTCTCAATATGTACTTAAGAAGCTGAAATTTAAATATGTTAGTATCCGTGACTCACTCTTTCATATGAAATCAAAAACGAAAAATTTGAGCTATTTGCCTCTTCTCCAGCCCCCCTCAAAATTTGAGTGATCCGCCATTTTGAAATTTATCGAAAAAACAAAAAAACTATTTTTGCGTATTTGCAAGAAGAGTTCCTCACCGAATTTTGAGCGAATTTTATCCACACCCGCCTGCGCAAGGCGAGTGACACAAAAAACAAAATTTCCTCAAAAACAGGTTTTTGCTTTAACTCTCCTCAAAATGCGCTTGGGAAGCTGAAATTCAAATATGTTGGTGTCCGTGACTTACTCTTTCATATGAGATCAAAAACAAAAAATTTGAGCTATTTGCCTCTTCTCCAGCCCCCCTCAAAATTTGGGTGATCCGCCATTTTGAAATTTTTCGAAAAAACAAAAAAACTATTTTTGCGCATTTTCAAGAAGAGTTCCTCACCAAATTTTGAGCGAATTTTATGAATACTCGCCGGCGCTACGCGAGGGGCAAAAAAAAAATATATATATACCAAAAAGTTGGACATTTGCCAGATGATTACAAATGGTCTGAAACTCAAAGATTTGAAGACCCCACCCTCCCCCGATATTCCCTTCCCAAATCAGGTAGGCTGTAATAGCTATCGTTTTTATTAAAAACCCAGCTAAAAAACAATTGTTGATGGAAATTGTGTCATTGTTTGAACGATAAAAAATGACTTATGAGCGCAAAAAATTATCAACTGCTCAAAAACTATAATTTTTTGGAATTTTCAAACTTTTTGAAAACTAAATCTCATTTTGGGAAAGGATCTCAAAACTGAGTCAGAGGTATGAAATTTTTATGACGATTTTTTGAGTTCATTTAGCGATTTCTTTGACCTTACCCTCAGCAGTTCTCCAAAAAATCAAAATTCGCATCTCCCTCCATTTTCCCCTAGTATTTTGTTAACGTTTACAGTCGTCGAAAGATCTTAAGATATTTCATGACTAACATTGTGACTTGTTTTAGCCTCGAAAACGAAGACAACGCTTCACAAATAACACCAGTTTTGAATGAAACTATTTCTAACCATTTTATCGAGGTGCACGAGGATGCTAAGAATTTTACCAATGTTACTCCAAGACATTTCACATCATTCGTCAAATGTTTCCTTCACATTAAAAAAACCAAAGAGAATTATATCGCTGAAAATGAGAAAAAACTAAAAGTATTTTTGTTTTTCATTTAAATTGAAAATAATCCTACATGTTCTTCGCTACCAAAAAATAGCTAATGGAATTTCAAAACAATAGGCTGGTTTATCGAAATTAATCGAAGCACGATCTGTAGTAGCTCAATTAAAACAAGACGCCGCTCAGCAAGAATCAAAATTAGCCGAGAAACAAAGTAAAGCAAATGCAGCCTTGGAGCTGATCACAAAAACGATGCAAAACGCGAGTCTGCAAAAAAGTGAAATGGAAGTCCTCAAAGAAAATGTAGAAAAAGAAAACGATGCTCTATCAATTAGGTGGGTTGGATATTAACTAGCACTTGACACCAGCGCATTGTATAGCCATTTCATAAAATACTTAATTTCGCAGGAAAAAAGAAATAGATGTCGAATTAGTAGAAGTGGAGCCTGTACTAGCTGAGGCTAGATCAGCAGTGGGTAACATCAAATCAGAGGCACTATCAGAAATTCGATCTTTAAGAGCACCTCCGGATGTAATAAGAGATATCCTAGAAGGAGTGCTGCGTCTAATGGGTATCCAGGACACGTCTTGGAATAGTATGAAAACATTTCTGTCTAAACGAGGTGTAAAGGAGGATATAAGGTTTGAAATAAAAGCCATGCAATTTTGCCATCTACCACGTAAATGACTAATTCTATCTTCCTCTCAGATGTTTCGACGCTCGCAGTATTGCCTCAGAAAATCGCCAACAAGTCGAAGAGTTGCTCAGGCAAAGACAGAAGTCATTTGAAGAAAAAACTGCCAAACGAGCTTCGGCTGCTGCGGCCCCCTTGGCCGCTTGGGTTATTGCTAATGTCAAGTACTCTCGAATTTTGGAAAAAATCAGGCCACTCGAAAGAGAACAAATCAAACTACAAAAGTAATTTTCCATCGTAAGAATCACATTGGCCTTTAACATCGCCACAAATCTATAATCAAATACGTTCGCAGCAAACTCAAAGAATCTCAAGATCAAATACTGCTCTTGAGTAGTGGTCTAGATGACGTCCAGCAAACGGTCACCCAACTCAAAGAACAACTCAATACCAATACGAAAGAAGCTGCTGAAATTCAAGTCCATCTGACCAAGGTCCAAGGAACCATTGCAGCAGCCGAAGGCCTTGTCATCAAGTTAGACGAAGAGTACTCAAGATGGAGTGAACAGGTAAACATTCACGAATAGTTATAGTGAAACTGAGAGTTCCAACTTCATCTTATTTTGTTTTTTAGGTCATTGAACTTTCAACTAGTTTAACATCTTTATCTAATGACTGCATGCTCTCAGCTGCGCTCATCGTTTACCTATCTAATTCTGCAGAAGAGGCTAGAAAGTAGGTTTATAGAATTTTTGTTTTCAAATACATCTTGTTTAGGAATGATAGAGACTTTTCATTTCAAATAGGGCCACTCTCAACTCGTGGCAAAAGTTATTGCAAATTGAAAAATTCGAGTTAGAAACATTCCTCAGTACCGAACAAGAGCAATTACGTTGGTTTTCTGATGGATTACCTTCTGATTACATTTCGGTACAAAATGCAGTCATTATTTCGCAGGTAGAATATCATAGCCATATTAAAGTTTTATTTCAAATGAAGCCCCATCTCTATTAATATAACTTTTAATTTAATTTTCCCATTCTTTTTACTAAGCTTTCGCAAATGGAGATAAGCGTAAGTAACCTGACCAGTTTAAGCGATTTTCTTAGATTATTTAATTTGTCTCACGTAAGGGAATTTTGAATTACAGACAAGTTCGAGACCTCTTCTGATTGACCCATCGAATATTGCTTTGAAATGGCTGCAAAATAATCTAAGCAAAAATAAGACAGTTGAAATGATACCTCAATACAGCCCACGCCTATACACTTCTTTAGAATTGGCCATAAGGTAATACTTATTATATTTTTGCGGGTAATACTACATATAACATTTCAGTTTTCATTATTCCATCATTTTTGCTGACTTTTCAGATTTGGAAAATCTCTCATCATTTACGATGTGACCAGCATTGATCCTTTACTAGTTCCCATTCTAAGAGGAAATTATATATTTCAAGGTATCCAATTTCTTCACAAAGGTTTTGAAGAAATAGTCGCTTATAGTATGTTAAATCTTATCATATAGGTACAAGGAAACTGATTGCGGTGGGAGAAAAATTAGTCGATTGCAATGGCGAATTTCAGCTTTATTTAATCTGCCGAGATGTGAAGCCTAATATTCCATCTTACATCATGACTTTACTCACCTGTGTCAATTTCGAAGTCACATATTCCAGCTTATCACAACAGGTCTATTCACTCCGAGTTTACATAATACTTTATAGATATGTGTTACAAATTATTAAATAATATTATTTCCTAATGTTTAGTTATTAAGGTGCGCTCTAGCGGTAGAAAAACCAGACCTAGAGGATAGACGTGCAGAACTCCTTAGAAAAGAAGAACAACTAAAATCGAAGCTTTTAACGTTACAAGACAATATTTTGATTGAACTAGCCAATGCCCAGGGAAACGTTTTGGATAATAAGGTTAGTTCAAGGCAGCGCCTTATCTAATCAAAATGTATCAATGGGAAGGGTTCGATGGTTCAATTTTTTTCCTTCAGAATTATACATTTTGTTGATTTATATCCATTGTACTGGGTGGGGAGGAGGAGGGGCGGGGATAATTTTATGAAGAGCATTTTCTTCAGTGCACAAGAAATTTATGAATATATTTTTGTACACAATTTAAAGAGGTAAATAATTTTTTTATGGTAATTTTTACCAGTAAGAGTATACATGTATTTACAGCAATTTAATTACGCAAAATTAATTTTTTAAATTTGAGAGAATCACATGTATGATTTAACAACACTTGAATATCTTAAAGATTGATTTCATGGAAGAGATTCTGACCTCCACCCATTGACTATACATAGTTGTAGTTCAAGGGAATAAAATAGTCAATAAAAAAAATGTAATTTATTATGCTTTACTCGTTAAATTAATTAATTTAAAAAAAATTAATAAAATTTATATAACAAATTAAAAAATAAATGCATATTAAAATATTTAATAAATTTATTTTTTTTAAAAGGCATTTAAAAATTTTCATAAATATACAATCATTATGGAGAAATTTGAAATCATTATACTCTGACTTTTTATTTTTATCTCTCTGCAGGAACTGTTGGAAACGTTGAATGAATCAAAGAGAAGCAGTTCGGAAATCAAGCAATCTCTTTTTGAATCAGAAAAAATTAAAAATGAACTAACCGAAGAATGCGAAGTGTACAAGCCGGTTGCTGACAACGCAACTGCATTGTATTTTTGTACATTATCTCTACAATCAATCAATCAATTTTATCAAATATCCATTGAAAAGTTTATGCAAATATATGAGAAGGTTTTTTCACCTATTCAGGCAAGTTCAACCTATTCTGTATGCCCGGTGCGGTTCCCCTATGTTTTTTAAATAGCTGAATAATTTTTTGCACAGCAGTGTACATTGTGCAATTATGCAATATGTTGTATCATAAAGTCCACCATTTTTTTTTTTTAAATTTAAGTACCTACCAAAGGACCAAAACCAATGTAAAAAATGATTTCTAACGACTTCGAAATAAAATGCAAGAAATTCGGAGTTTAAATTTATCAAAAACATTTCCTAAAATGAAATCCAACTGTGATAATCTATATGTAATTATTTTCGTAAAAATACAAAAAATGAAATTTTGGATACATATTTTTTTTTGGTTCCAATAAAGTGATATTTTGTTATGAAAAAAATTTTGAGATGTCTTTTTTGGTCACCCCTTAATTATTATAGACGTTCTCTCACCATGTTCATAAAAAATAAAAATAAAAAAAAATAATTAAAACGAAAACTGGTTCACCCATATTACACAATTGTTATATCTTCATAAAATCGACAAATTATGGTCAAAATATGCAATAAATTAGATGCTGCAACTTATTGCGAAATATTTTGCAGGAGCAAATTGATTTTGATATCGAGAGAAAGGAAAGAAAATTAATACAACTGGTTTATCAATACATCAGTAGGTTTCTTTTCAAAGAAGATTTATTAACCTTTGCCTTGCATTTGGTACGAAATATGCATCCGGACTGCTTTAAACCTAATGTAAGTGCATAGGACTATGCATTTTTTTTTTTAATTTTTAAAATAAGAAACTGAAAAAAAAAATGTTGAAAGGAATGGGAGTTATTCAGTCGAGAAGTTGTGCCAGATAAAACATGATTCTACAGAAATAAAAAATTCCTTGCCATCTTGGGCGAATAAAGAACAAGCATACGATATTTATTTGCTTAAGGTATACTTGAAGAAAAGCTGACTATTGTTATATAGGTACCTACTTATTCATAAGATTTTGAACTAATTCACCAGTTATTTTTAGCGAACGCTTCCAAGTTTATACTCTCAATTAGACGTGAATAATGCGAAATTATGGGATAAATATATGAAGAACAATTCCCACGATGCTTTGAATCTTCCATTAACACCTTTTCAAATGGTACTGGTTACTCAAGCCTTTAAGCCTGGTTTCCTTCACTCAGCTCTTTGTTATTTTGCGCAAAGGATGTTGGGTAATATTTCGTCAATATGCCTTAAAAGATATTTGATGCAAGAATTTGATTACTTACGTAGTGAAATATGATTGGTTACAGGTCTTCAACGATTATCATCTGGTGCTTTAAGTTTAGAACAAGTTTTACCAGAAACATCATCGAAAGAACCAATATTATTATTTATTTCGCCGGGAGTTGATCCTTCAGATGAACTACGTTCATTAGCTAAACGTAACGTTGGATCTAATTTTCACGAAGTAGGCGTCTGAGCATTTATAGGTATTTAAAAAGTCATATTGACGAACCATATTGTGAGATGAGTCGAATTAAATGGTGTTTTAGATTGCTCTTGGACGAGGAGAAGCAGATCACGTTATTAAATTATTATATGAAGCAGCTGAAAGCGGATATTGGTTGATATTGAAGAACTTACATCTAATGATTTCTTGGTTACCATCACTGGAAAAAGAGTTTAGGTCTTTGACTAGAGTTCATGATAAGTTTAGACTTTGGTTAACCTCAGAGCCGCATTCAGGTTTATCATCAGCATGGGTTCAAATATGTTTGAAAATCACGTATGAAGTAAGGCATACCTCAACAAATTTGTCTAATTATAAATAGAAAAAATATAACGATTTTATTTTTCGCATACATAGGCTCCTCAAGGAATCAAACATAACGTGCAAAGGACATATTCATCTTTAACAAATGAACCATTTATATCGGTGGAGCATGCTAGAAGCACATTTGTGTTAGCTTGGTTTCACGCTGTAATTCAAGAAAGAAGGAATTTCATACCGCAAGGATGGTGTAAATTTTACGAATTTAACGACTCAGATTTATTTGCAGCTTTGAAAGTGATCAATAAGAGATATAAAGAAGGTAGGTACCTACTATTTCCAATTTTTTCGTACCCTAATGTGTGATTGCTGTGATTGGAACTGTTGGTAGATTACAAAAACACATTAAAATGGAATTACATACACGGATTATGTGAACTAGCGATTTATGGAGGTAGAATTGACATAGCACAGGATTTGTTCATTCTCAGATCGTACCTTCGATCGTATTTCAATTCCGACGTAATCAATAATGATAAGAAGTTGATTGCTCCAGACATGTACATTCCATTATCTTCAAATATGAAGGTAAGAAAAGGAGCTCTGGTGAATCGAACGGGGCTTCCTAACAACCGAATCTTACTAATCTGTGATTAGTAAAATATCATTACCGTACTCGAGTGGAAATTTTTATCATATAATGTTTTTTTTTTTTTTTTTTTTTGTAACCTATTTAATTACCTACTCATGTGCGAGTTTTGCGTTAAATGTTTACAGGTAGATAGGTGAGTGATTATACATACATTTTTTTTTTTTTTAAAGCCAAACCACATATATATTTTCAGGACTATGCCCTCATGATTCAAAAACTTTCTGAAGTCGATTCACCGGAAATATTTTCATTGCCATTAAACGTTGATCTGTCTTGGCAGAAAAAATCGTTCATCCATAGTAATAAATTGGTTGAAGGGTGAGATTCATATTATGTAGTTAGGTTCATTAATCTATACCTTATATCTAAAATGATGGACATATCCATCCTAAATAACGAATATCATTCTATTTATTGTAAATATAGTGTTGAAACATCAGAATATTATGAATAAAATCAATAAGGAGGAATGGAAAAGTAAAACGTCTCCGCTTTTGCATTTGTGGAAGCAGTTAAATCAGGTTATTACAATCGATACCATGTACCATATCATTAGTAACTATATTAATATAACTAAACTACGAAAACGCTTACAGTTTCTAGTTCCCAAGTTTTTGGCAATTCTAAAATAATTTTACAATGGTGCCCCACGTTGGGCGCCATTGTGATAAGACTTCTTTGTTTAAGAATGAAAAACGAAGAAAAGTTCGATTGAGAAATAGTATGTCTGTTATCCAAAACACTAGAACTAAAAGTGATACTTTCTCTGAACGAACGCCTGTATGGCTGTATTTATAAATTATAATCTTAAATTTGACTTTAAACGGGCGTATTCGTGTTAAGATCATGTGGTCATGCTATCGCTCAAGGGTTAGATTGGCGAAGTGGTGATGTACTAACAATGAATCCCGCAGTATATCTCATCACAAATTTTACACGTGAATAAATTATGCGCAAAACTAATTTTATTCTGCGCATAGCAAATTCATGTATAAAAATTATGATGAGAAATACCGCTATATTATTGGTACAACAATACAGATTGGTGAGTGATTAAATATTCATCACTAGTAGAGACCTCAAGGGTTTTTGACTTTAATTATAAATAATTATGCAGATGTATCATATTGCATATTTTTTATATTTCCAATGAATTCATTCTAATGCCTATCTATTCTTCAACCGTTATAGGAAGTTGGTATATTGAAGATGAAAACCAACCAGAATGAGTTTAGTGATGAACCCATGCGAGCTTTCATCATAAACGAATTCAATTTCGCCTTCGGTTTAATAACATACATCCACAAAACATTAGTCGACATAAACAAAGTTGTCCGATCTTCCACTAATCCCAGTGAAGCTACATTTCACTCATTACTACCATCGTAAATCAAAACGTAAATTTCAAAGCCGATAAATTCGATTTTGAATCCTATCAATCGAAGAAATAATCTTCTGTTATTTGCTTCATAGACACCAGATGAATGGTTATCACGATGGGAAGGATCGAAAACTGTGGTACCGTATTTAAAGAATGTCATGAGTAGAGCCTCAGCGATACTAAAATTTTACAAAAATGGCGAAAATAATGAAAATTTGATTTCGAAAACGTTAATTTATCGAATTTTTTCAACCCTCTGGCATTTTTGAATGTTTTTAAGCAATATTCTTCGAGGTAAAGTACACATATTTTCATCAAATTTCTAATGTAATTATCAGTAGGTAGGTACTTACGAATATTCTTTCACGTTAGATTATGTCAAGAACCTTTAGATGGCTTGAAGCTGGAATGTTCATGGAAAAGTTACATCCGTGAAGCAAAAGTTACATTGACTATTGAAGGATTGCTAATGGAAGGAGCTCATTTCGATGAGGCATCTTCTTTGACTGAGAACACGGCAAATTCCACAATGTTAGCATCAGTGCCTGCTTTCAAAATTGCCTGGATTCCAAGAGTTAGTTTAATGATAATTGTTACACTTACTTTTCCTGGGAAATGATACGTTGTGGAAAAATGCTGCATAATTATTTATCTAATTTAGAATGAATCTGATGAACAAGAAGACGCCAGTTGTTTGTTGATTCCTATATATCAGGATTCGCAACGAGAAAACCTTATTATGCATTTGAAAGTTGATGTTCCGTACGAAGATTATGACAGATGGGTGCAGACAAACGTTGCGATCTATCTGCAGGAATAATTACATAACTCTTAAGCAACATAATGTGATTACAAAGTATTATTTCATAGATTACTTACGATGAAAATTCAATAAAATACAATGTTTGATAAAAGGTTTTTTCATTTTGCATTTGAAAAAAAATATCTGAGTTTTCAACTACCTCTCAGTCCGTTCAACTTTGCATCGCTTTTTTACTTTAATGTAACTCATTATAACTCATAAATTATCAAAAACAATCTATTTTAATTGAATTTAAAATAAATAATAATTATAATTATTCTTCTGTTCTAATATTCTGTTCACAAAAAATTAAAATAATAATTCAAAAAGTCAAGATTATATTAGTTAGCGATTATTACGCTCTCTACAATAATAAATAAATATTTGCAACAACGCTTCGTCTAGGTTTCACCGAACACATTTTGTTTCTTTCATTTGTATACACTGTTTCGGAGCGACAGCGTTCAAATTAGTGGTTTTGATTTTGAAATTGAAAATATCATAGTGATTTCAAATCGTATTTCGATTGAGAATTAGTGAATTGAAATTAGCGTATAAATTAATTTGCGGTAAAGGTGCACAATACTCGGTTCAATTGTTTAGTGAAACAATTTGTCAACTCTCATTTTCTATCTCTTGTGTAAAAATATGTTTATCAATTTCACGAAGCATTGTGATAGTTTTCTCGAGAATGTTCATACTGTCTTTCGTTTCTTAGAAGTTGCTACTTTATTGAAAAGTTAGTGAGAAATTGCATCCTTTAAATTTATATATTACAGTTTAACGTACGGTATGTTGGTGTTTGATAGTTAAATTTAATTGCAACGGTCACACGTCGTTGAAATCATAATTATGTTGATATAGGTAAAACGTTTGGTGTTTCCATATCATATGTAAAATTATCTCTGTAACTTTTACTTTGATTTAGGTTCGTTTTTTTGTAAAATAAATCTTTCGGTGTTATCTTCCATTCACATTGATAAGAAGTAGATGTCAATTACCCAATTTATTGAAAGAGTAATCAATTTTAGGTCGTTTTATTGCCTGAAAACACCATGCTGCAAGGAATTGTTTACCCGCAAGGATGTCGTCCGGTATCGGACGAACTTGGTTCAGACGAATTGATTCGACGTTTAAAAGTAATTTTCTCTTATTTTTTTAAAATTGTTGTCATAAATAAATTTCAAATGTACTAATCATTTTTCTATACCGTAGACATTGGCTCATACGCTTCAAGCGATGGGTCAAGATAATGGCATCTATCAACAGTACATTCCTCTGGCTCTTCATCTAGCTGATGATTTTTTCTTACAACACCCCAGTAAAGATGTTCAATTATTGATTGCTTGTTGTATCGCCGATGTCCTTCGTGTGTATGCTCCCGAAGCTCCATATAAAGATCCTGAACAAATAAAGGTATAAATTGTAATTATTCTTATTTTTACGACAAAACATATTCGTCTCTAAATCCTTTATTTTCCTACAGACCATATTTATTTTCATCATTAAACAACTCGCTGGTCTCAAGGACCCCAAGGATCCGGCATTCAAGAGATATTTCTATTTGCTGGAAAATTTAGCTTATGTTAAATCCTTCAATATGTGTTTCGAATTAGAAGACAACCAAGAAATTTTCTGCACTCTGTTTAACCTCATGTTTAACATTGTAAAGTGAGTGTTTGCTTAGCTGTAACGTCATTTACACTGCACTAAAATAACATTAACGTATGTTTTTTTGCAATCGTAGCGATGAACATTCGGCTAAAGTGAAATCGTTTATGCTCGATATTATGTGTCCTTTGATCAGCGAATCTGATATGGTATCCCACGAATTACTCGATATTATATTAATCAATATCGTCGAACCTAATAAGACTCAGCGAAGGAATGCCTACGCTTTAGCCAAAGAACTCATTAATAAATGCGCCGATACATTGGAACCTTATATTCAAGCGGTTAGTATCGATATTTAGGCTTGAAAAAAAAAATTCTCCACGATAAAATCGATGTTTCGTTTTTCACTCGTAGTTTTTCAATCAAGTATTACTGCTCGGAAAAGAAGAAACCCATCTCAGCATTAGTAACAAAATGTACGACTTGATTTACGAATTGAATAAAATCTGCCCCAGCGTTTTATTGGCAGTATTGCCTCAGTTAGAGTGTAAAATAAAATCCACCCAAGAATCCGAACGACTCTCAGTCATTAAATTATTGGCCAAAATGTTTTCGGAGAAAAATTCCAACGTTGCCAAAAATAATCCTCAACTGTGGAGAGCTTTTCTCGGCAGGTAAGCTCGTTGTTTCATCCAACAAAACGAGGCAGTTTTTTCGCAGCGATAATTTGTAATCACTTTTACTCTTGTCAGGTTCAACGATATATCACCGGTAATTAGAATGAAATGCGTCCAACATACTATGCACTTTTTGCTCAATCATCCTAATTTAAGAGAAGATATCGTAGAAGTGTTAAAGTCACGACAACACGATGTTGACGAAAATGTCAGATACGAAGTTGTGCTAGCAGTGGTCACTACTGCTAAGCACGACTTCGAAATTATATCACAAAACCCAGAGTTACTAGACTGCGTGAAAGAAAGGACATTGGACAAAAAGGTACCAGAAAATATTAATCGATGACACTTCAATTAATATTTCGAGTATTACTTAATCGTATGAATTATTTTACAGTTTAAAATTAGAAAAGAAGCTTTGAGCGGTTTAGCGATGATCTATCGAACTCATTACAACCAACAAGACGTTTCTAAAGCCACCACGATGGCTGTAACTTGGATTAAAAATAAAATCCTTCATGGATATTATATGCCGAATATAGAGGATCGGTAAGTCGAGTAAAAAAATAGCGTAAGCAGTCATGTTGCATTACTGGAGGGGTGTTGTTATTTTCCATCTCTTAGGTGAGGAGTGACCTTGCTCGTTCGTAATCATCATTAAAATGAACGACATTGTCCTCTACATGAACTTTCCCAAATTCGATGCTTTTTGATAAAAATTCGAAATTTTTTTGCTGGATAGGTGTAAACAATTTTTGATTTTTGAATGCGACTTAGACAGATTTCGCTTCAGTTTGGTTCTGGAGTTTCTTATGATGATGAAAGTACTTCTGAACTAAACTTGCTAAATGATGTTGAATCTTTGGGCTCTTTGCCTTTTCAAATTTTTGCTTCGTGTTGATGTCAAGTTTTGATGTAGGTGTTTCCAAATATCTTAAAATGTCTAAGCCGAGTGAAGAAATGATGAACATACATAATAAAAAAATTTCCTTTTTCTATCGCTTTTGTTGTCCACCATCGTTAAAATATTTTTTACATCATAGAAGCTCCATAAACTTTTATTACCTACTCCAATAAAGTAAGTGAAGTTACTCGGAGTTGCAAAGATTTCTTAACGATGATCATTTTGCAGCTTGCTCGTGGAAAAACTCCTGAACACTTCTCTGGTTCCGTATCAGTTACCACCCGAAGAGAAGATGAAAAGACTCTATCACCTTATGGGTACAGTAGACGATAACGCCAGCCGAGCGTTCATTGAGTTACAAAAACACCAAGCTTTGTAAGCGAAAATTTCCATTTCCATGCCTTCTCGTGTTATAGAAAAGTCAAATTTATACTAATTAATTTTTTTCTTTCAAGGGTACGAAATCACGTGAAAGAATGGTTAGAAATTCACAGAAAACCAGCGAGCCCGGAGAGAGCGAAAGAGATATCAGCGCGAATCGTGGTGTTATCACGTTTTCTCCCCGAGCCGCTGAAAGTGCAAGAATTCTTGCATCAGTTTTCCGAGAATTTACTCAAAGATCAAGCATTGTTGCTAGGTTTGTTTTTCGTTGAAATATCACTAGCTATGCTCGAGTATCGTGAACATAATTGTTTTCTCATCGTAGGCATGGAGGCGATAACTCGTTCCGATATATCGTGCAAAGATTGCGCCGAAACTGTAAATTTGATTATTAAGAAACTCGGTCAACCTATTATGACCAATCAATACTATAATACGGTAAAAATGCTACTCGAAAGGATGTCTTCGGTGATGATAGATCGGACGAATTTAAAGGTTAATCATAACTATTACTTTAGATTTCTTGCATGTTCCCCCCCCCACTTCTCATTTTGCAAAAAAACTTATTTATTTTTTGTTTCTTCAGGTATTGATTTCGTACGTGGAAGATTGCATAAAAAGTGGTAACCTAATCGAAGAACTATCTTTAAATCCGGTTTCAGCCGGTGAAAAAGGTCTCAAATTATTAGTCGTAAGTATCATCGGTTGAATACATATATATTTAAATGACTCTTTCTAAATAGTTGATTTAAAAATGTTCTAAAAATGCAATTTTAAGATGTGAGAAATGAGTGAAATGTGTTCATAGTGCTTGGATTATTTAAATCGAATTTTATTTTATTTCAGTTTAGTTTTTGTGTGTGGATCCTTTTATTTTTTATTCTGTTATTCGACGATAAATTTTCATTCCATTTCAAATTTATGTGCTTTTGAATCATCAAAGTTCTGGAAAATTCCACTCTTGTAAATTATTTTTCCTTTATACTTCCAGTTGAATACGAGAAACTTGGAATTTTTTTAAGAACTTGAAAAAGATTCAAGCTCTTAAATTTTTCACCTAAATCGTGGTGGTGTGTTTAATGAATGATTTTGTGCTGAAATTAATTTTTTTATTAAATGGGAGGAAGTAGGTGTAATATTGGCGGTTCTCAAATTAGGAGGGCCAGTAGTAGGATGCTAAGCGATATGGTTAATAAGGTGTACGGAATAGATAGGATGATTTATATTGCCGAACATTTTAGGGTGGAGAATAGGAAGGACCATTTCTAACCCCCACTCCAAATTCTGTCAAATTTCAATTTTATTTATATTAAAAAATTACTGAAATTATCAATTTTCTATTTATAGTATTTTTTTTTTTCAAATTCAGTACTGTCGTGATGATAGAAATTTTATTGTTTTAATAAAATGCTATTTTTAATTAGTATTCCCAACCCCTCTCAAAAATTACTTAGCACTTCGTCTTTGTACTCTGGATATCATCAATTTTCCGTTTCCTCCCCCTTACACTCATAATCATGGAAATAGGTGGTCTTGTAATGCACTTGATATTATCATTTTTTAATTTCTCATTTCTCTCCCCCCCCCAAAAAAAAAAAATCATGGAAATACGTAAACGCTAGGTATTATCGATTTTTCATTTTCAACTCCTCCATTTCTACTCTTAGAATGAGTTTCGTTTTTTTTTTTTTTTTTCTTTCTTTTCAAGTGTTGGGCAGAAACACTTTGTGGAATCATGACTAAATGACCTCTAAAGAACGTACAATATAATTCAGTCTTCCAACTTACTGAAAGCATTATAACAAGTTATGAAAAAAAAAAAAAAAAACAGCATATCAAAAAATAGCGGTCAATTTTTTTACAATTTAGAAATTAAAAAAATAATTTTCTGACATTTTGATTTTTTTGCTTGAAATTTTATTTTGTCATATTGAGACTCACAAAATATATAACCACCAATTTTTCTCTTCATTTTGGGGGGTTGGAATTTTTCCAATTTTTTTTTCTCGAAAAAGTATGAGTTTTGGGTATTTGATAAAATAAATGATGAATCAATTTATTGATGGCTTATAAGGTGTCGGTGTGGGTTTGATTTCAGCTTTGTCAAACTTGTAAGACCGAATTTGCCTAATTTTTACTTTTCAGTAGTTTCCAACGTATGGGTTATTTGGTAGGAAAACATCTTAAATATAACATTTTAATGCAAATGTGTGAAATATTGATAGCCTCTGCGATGTAAAAAATTTGACGTTTATATTTATCTCACCCCATTCGTCATTTGGGTTCATTCATAGAAATGGATTGTATCCTAAAGTTATCCTCTGCCTACTTTTTTCTCCATACTTGTTCCTATGAAACATATCAGTCTTTTTTTTCTATATGGAGGATTTTATGGTGGTATTTTCATCATATTTTTGTTTGTTTTCAGATCTTGTCCTACATTTACCCGTATCATTTCCTACATCAAGACATAATATCGCATCTGATTAACCTTTTAAGCATCGAAGAGGAATACGTAGTACCTTATGTATTATCGGTGTTGACCTTCTTGGGAAAATATAAACCACTGAGTGAGTATTATTAATCGTAATAATTGAGCTGTAAAAGGAATTATTGACCGGTATGATTGCAATACGATGACTGTGTTTTAGGCGTGTGCTTGCCCCAAGAGATGGATCGTTTAATTCCGATTTGTAAAAATTTCGCTCTCACTGGTACAAAAAAACAAGCCAAACAGGCCGTACGTTGTTTATTCGTCAATGTGTTTAGACAAAATGAAAATATTTTCAACGACATAATCGAGGTAATTCTTCAATTCTGTGGCGAAGAGGTGAATCACAAAAATTCCTTCGATTCGTGAAATCATATGTTATATTTTTTACAGCAAGTGAAAACAAACTTAACCCCTACGTCGCAGTATTATTTGGTATCTATTATTACTTTGGGTCATATTGCTCAGAACGTTCCTCAACGGTATATGGCTTTAATTAAAAATCTCATATCGAGAAAAGTAAGACAGTCGTAACGATATTTTTAAAATAAATGCGATTAATTTATTGTACCAATGTACAAATGATTTTTTTTTTAGATCGTTCGTGATTTATTGGTCAAAAAGGAAGACTCGGAAACGGAAATGGAAACCGAACCTGAAGGACCTATTCTCGAAGGTGATTGGTGTCCTGAAAGCGATATACCTCATGTTACGTTATGCAAGGTAATATTTGAAAAAAGTAAGCAGCTATGCTGTATTACTGGAGTTGAATTTACATTTAATATAGATATTACTTGTACTTACTATGAACAAGCATAGTTTTAAAAAATCGAAATTTATTCCACTATATAATGTACTTGAAAAATTATTTTTGAACATTTTTTGTGAAGCTAAAAAGCCTCCCCCCCCGTGTGTTTGTCAATGTTGTATGTACCAAAAAGTTTAACGCTTGCCATATGATTACAAATGGTCTGAAATGCCAAGATTTGAAGATTACCATCTAAAAGGCTGTAATAGCTATCGTTCCTGATTAAAAATTCAGTTAAAAAACGAATAATAGTAGTAAATCGCGATTTACCTTTCATTCATTTCAGAATATTAATCCATAAATTATCGCCACGAGATATACTGTATTATTATATCATAAATAACTGTTTCAATTATTCTTGAAAATTAGGTGGAAGGTATAAAAATGATGGCCAGATGGTTACTAGGATTGAAAAATGACGAAGTATCGGCCCAAAAAACTTTTAGAATGTTCGCTGCGTTCGTGGCAAAGAAAGGAAATCTTTCAGGGTCTGAGATGATCAGGTAGTTGATGCTTTCTACGATACAATTCTTTTCAGAAAATTACGACTAGAATTTTCATTACAATAGATGTTTTCGTTTATTTCAGTAACGCTGAAATGTCGTGGTTAAGACTGACCGCCGGTTACTCGATGTTGAAAATAGCCGAGCAAAAAGGCGTAGGCGACCAATACACCGCTGAGCAATTTTATACTCTTTCGCAGCTTATGTATGTAAGTAACGACTTTGTTTTCAGCTCAACAAATTTCTACGTATTTATATTCGTGGTAAAAAAAAAAAAAAAAAATTAATCTCAACCTTAAAATGATGAGGAGCTTTGTTTCACCTTCGTGATTTGTCGTTTCAGGACGATGTACCAAAGGTGAGAGAGATTTTTATCAATAAGTTACACAAAGGACTCACCAAAGGGCTCCCCCATCGAAGTGTTCCGATCGATTTCATGGGATTTTTCGCATTCGGAGCTTTGGAGAAAGAGAAAACGTTAAAAGACCGCCTAAAGCAGTATATGATTACCAGTATACAAAAACGAAGAGAATTTATTAAGAGTTTGACGCAAAGCAACAGTACAAGCAGTACGTATTTCCACATTATACGATCGATTGGCGAAATAATCGAGATTATGTAATGCCTTTTGATTTTAGGTTCGTTCGAAGTAGTGTTAAACCAATCGCACGCCGTTTTACCGGACTATATGGTAGTTTACGCGATTGCTTTGTTAGCTCATTGCCCTCAGTTCACCGACCCTAAAAGTGTGGAACAGTTATTATCGATGAAATCGTGCCTTTGGTTTATAATGGAGCCGCTGATTATGAAAAACGATTCTTACTCTTACGCGTTCTATAAAAGTATGCTGGATAGGATAAAAACGGTGAAAGACGCGCTTACACCGGACGACGAAATTACTAACGAGGTAATTATTTTTCGTCGGTGGCAAAAAAAAGTGTTTGCGGTGGTTTCTGATTTTTACATTGATTTTAGAAAATATGGGCCCTGTGTGACTTAGCTGTTACGATTTTGTTGACGAAAACCGTTAATTTTGAAATGAAGGTAGCACTCACCGAACCTAAAATTTCGGCGTTGTTTTTCAAAAAAGTTGACGATCCCGGTTTCAACAACGATAAATGTTATTTACCTCCAGAATTACAATATCATGTATGTAACCATACCTGTCTTATTGTTTACGTTAATACGTTAATATTCAGCTTATATTAATGGTTCGTTCCGCGTTATAGGGAGAAAAATCCATAACCAAAAAAACCCTGAGTTCAGCCAATTACGTGAAGAAAGAACCGGCAAAAGGGAAACAAGAAAGTATCGACTATCACGATGCTGCTGACAAGGTATGTATATTTTGGAAAAGTATTAGGTACTTTAAGTCGTCGTTTAATTTCATTTTCCGTTTGTTATTTACGTCATTTCAGTCGGAAGACGAAGATAGTGAAACGGAGACAAAGAAACGTCGTATCACTCGATCTGCTGTGCGTTAGTTTTAATTAGAAAAAAATGAAGCGGTGGGTTTTGTATGATAACGATAGAAAAGGATTTTTTTTTAACCGAAAAACGAAGAAGCATTTTATACCTCGACGAGTTCAACAAATTCTGTTTTTTGACTTGTATTCAAATGAATTTTTCTTATATTTTTTCATTTCTGATTTGTATAGAATATTTTACCTACTGCAAGTTATGTTGCAAAAAAAAGTAAAAATGAATTAGCATATGTTGCGTATGTGAGGGAATGGATGTGTCTCGCATGTTTCGCTAATATCTATGTAGCATTAAATGTTCGCGCCCCGAGAATTTCGTAAAAAAGATAATCAGCTTTGTTGCATATAGGGAAATTCAACGAACTAAATGTTTTGCAGTTTAGTTCGTAATTCCGTTTCATTCGAGTTTTCTTTAAAATTTGCTATTCTGTTTTTACGCACTCGTACTTTGTATAGTTATAAGTTTAAATGTTACGCGTTTGATATGTTCATTTTGTATTTATTATGTTTTATGTTGTAAGAATGTTTGAAAATTTTATGTTAATTTGATTAATTTTAAATAGCCACTATTATTTTTATATTTCTTTTTGTCGTATTGTGTTCTAAATCATTCGAGATAATTAATAAATTGATTTGATAATAAGCGAATATTTTTATATTGAAAAATGAGTGCAGGTAGTAGGTATTGACTGATAGAAATCAATGCAACAAATTTTATTAATTGAGAATTATTCCAAGTAATTCTAATGCGTCGAAATTGAAATAGTGGTTATGGTTATTATAACGCAGGTTGAAGGTGTTGATTACGTAATATGAATTTGATCATACAGCTTGAAAATTTCAAGTTCACTTCAGTTTGATTTCTCACAAAGAGAAAGAATGAAGTCATAACCGTCATTGCGGAGTTGAAAACATTGAGGTAGAATGTTGCTTTAGTAGTTTTTGAAAGGAAGTGTGAATTTGTTTAAATCACTATAGCGGTTAGTAACTCATAATTTTTATTACTTTTATTTGCGTAATTTAGTTATATTTTAATTTAAAAATTTCTTTCACGTTCACGATTCTTCCTGTTCGTAAACTTGTTTGCGATGGAGTGATGGTAGGGCTACTTAACTACAGATACGAGAATACGCCATATGTGATCCATTAGTGTTCGGTGTTTTTCTTTTCTTCGAAAAATGAGTCTTTGAAATCAATTTTAGGTCAGTTCAGTAAGTTGAGCAATTTTTCTCAGTTTAGGAAAGCTCTACTGATTATAAATATAAACATTGTATTTCTAGCTAGTTTGTCCATGAATTGAATTTGTTCGCTTTTTTAAAATCCTTTTTCTAATTTATTTTGAACTATCTTGTGTATTTTTATCAACTTCACTTCAATAACAACTGAAATTGTGACAGCGAAAGTTCTTCAATCCTTTTGTTTTACTTTATCAAAATCGGTTAAAAAGACTTCGAAAGTTTCTTTAGTTTCTTCAAATTTAAGTTCCAATATTCTCCTGACATGGACCAAACATGACGTATTTCAAATTTTAATAGGTACACATAGTAGACGTGTACTTTTCGTAACGATTTACCCGGTACACCAGTATACTGTAAACGATT
>VFXL01000579.1:92103-139614 GCA_009761765.1 Phenacoccus solenopsis | reverse complement strand
ACTTTTTTTTCGATTTTTCGGTCAAGTTTTTTTGCAAGTTTTTTGTTAATTTTTTTATTTTCACTTTCAAACTTTATGATAGTTTTTATCATTTATTATCGTATAAAAATCCAAAAGAAAATAATGAAAAAATTTACGTTTTGCTTAGAAGTACGGAATTTCACATACAGAGGTTCAACCATCACGTGGACGCACTGTATAATTTATTATTGACTCATAAGTACAATATTCCAAAAGAGATTGTTCATGGGCAGTTGCAAAGCGCACCTAGGAAACATACTTTCATTTTTGCTTTTTTTCTGCTGTGTTGTATGGTCAACAGTCCATGTTTACAGAGTCCATGAAATGAGTAACAGATTTTCATAATTCGAGAGAATCATGAATTTACAAATGAAAAAGTTAATTATTTGCACTTATACCTAGGAACACTTATAATAAATTACGCTGTTGAGTGGTAAATTCTTACGCTTATTTTCGAGCTATTATCTTTCAGTTTATTTCAAATCTTTTTCTTCTTTATTTTTCTTAATCTTTTCGCTAATCTTTTGGTAAAGTTTATCAATCATAGCATTTTTAGCATTATTAGCATTTTCAACAACTTTTTTAATCTCGTCACGTTCTTCGTCTTCAAGTTTATAAATTTCAGCATTAGTTTGTTCCAAAAGTTTATGAAGCTCAGCATTTTTATTAGGATTTTGAAGGTTATTAAGCTTTTCTATAATTTTTTTCAATAAGTTTATCAAGATTATCATTTTTAGCGGGCCTGAGTTTATCAATTTCATTTTTAGTTTTTTCAATAAGTTTATTAAAATCAGCATTTTCAGAATTTGCAAGTTCATCAAACTCACGTTTTATTTTTCCAATAAGTTCATTAAGCTTAGCATCTTCTACATCTTCAAGAATTTTACGAAACTCCGTAATTTTACCTTTTTCAAGATTTTTATTAAGCTCATCCTTTTTTACATCTTTCTTTTTTTTATAAACACTACGAATGTCAAGAATTGTAGCATGCATGTTGTTTTCCTGATCTTCAATAGTCTTAAAATAATTAGCAGTGTCATCTTTAAATTCATCAAGATAATTCTCGATGCGTTTTGGAGGCCTATATAGTACTGAAAGCGTTTCCAACCAGCCTATAAGAATTATATCAAATTAGTATACGAGATAAAATTAGTGTAAAAAAAAGATTGTTGTTTTAATTTTTGCTGCCTCTTTCGCGTTGGTATATCTATGATTGTATCATGAGGACCATTAATTTATCATTTATCAATGACCGACTCAAACATTTATTCACCTATAATTTTCATGGTGTAAATCAATCCTTAAATCTTCCAAATAGTTATGAAATAAATTCAATGATGATTAAGTTTATTAAAACATATAAGTGGTCAATTCTCAAATTAAATCATAATTTTGGTTTAAAAAAACTACGTTAATTTTTCCAAAGTTTCACATTTTGCGGTGATCGTTGAGAAATCAACGCCCTTCACAGTGTAGGTACAGACATTTGGGACGTTTATAGGCCTACCTACCTACTTGTATTTTACGAAATGAGCAACTCACCATTAAATGGAACATCTTCTTCGTTTTCTACAAAATAACAAAGAAAGTATTAAACTTATCCCGTACAAAAACATACAATATGATACCTATTTACCTATTTATAATATGGTGCTACGTAAAAGTAGGGGGAAAAATACATGTAATGTATTACTCACTGCTCATACATGTCCATTTCAGGCTTATTTTGTACTTCTTGTAGAGTGCTGAAATACATTATTAATTTCATTTTTCATTTTTATTTAATTTTTCTAAAATGACAGAAACGAGTAAGTTGAGAATACCGATGAATCCTTTTCTTTTTCCTTCAATTTTATCTTTCTCATCTTTCATTTTTTCTTCAATTTCATATCCCGAATTGTTGTCTAACGTTTTAGTTTTATTTCGATATGCAATTAAATCTTCCAAATAGTTATGAAATAAATTTAATGATGATTAAATTTATTAAAACATATAAGTGGTCAATTCTCAAATTAAATCATAATTTTGGTTTAAAAAAACTACGTTAATTTTTCCAAAGTTTCACATTTTGCGGTGATCGTTGAGAAATCAACGCCCTTCACAGTGTAGGTACAGACATTTGGGACGTTTATAGGCCTACCTACCTACTTGTATTTTACGAAATGAGCAACTTACCATTAAATGGAACATCTTCTTCGTTTTCTACAAAGTAACAAAGAAAGTATTAAACTTATCCAGTACAATATGATACCTATTTACCTATTTATAATATGGTGCTACGTAAAAGTAGGGGGAAAAATACATGTAATGTATTACTCACTGCTCATACATGTCCATTTCAGGCTTATTTTGTACTTCTTGTGGAGTGCTGAAATACATTATTAATTTTATTTTTCATTTTTATTTTATTTTTCTAAAACGACAGAAATGAGTAAGTTGAAAATACCGATGAATCCTTTTCTTTTTCCTTCAATTTTATCTTCCTCATCTTTTATTTTTTCTTCAATTTCATATTCCGAATTGTTGTTTAACGTTTTAATTTTATTTCGAGTATGCAAAAATAAGCGGAAGAAACTTTTATCGAAATCTTTTAAAAATTTCATACCCACATCAGTGATTTCTTCTATCGCTGTGTGAACAAAACATTTGTTAGCATTACAGTTAAATTAGGTTTGATAGATTCACTTATCATGGATAGCCGATTCCGCATCTATGTAAATGGAATATTCTAAAAACTCTTCGATTGGTGGGTAAGATGGAAAACTCATATATCTACGTAATTTATCTATATACAACAACACACAACTGTTTATACTCACAAAATGTCTGCTGCGTCACGCAAGCTGTACGAAATAATGATAAAAAAAATGAACGATTAGAAATGGGCGGTGGTTGCTTGTAAGAATATAGAAATCTTAACCCGCCATAGGTAGTATGGAACCAGGATTGGAGACTAGTACCAACATATAGCTTAGCTCGCGAGTAGTTACTTGCGCCTAGTCTCACTCCCCTTATATGTTCATTGTATGCAACTATTTGTACATGGAAGTACAACATATAATATTTTTTAAATTTAAACGAAACTACTGATTTAAGTACTATGATGATAGAAAAAAAAATGCAAAAAAATTTGTGGCATACACTTTTTGCCTATCTTCATTTTTGAAGGAGCTACGATGATTCAAAATTTTTCCAAAATTCCATTTTTTAAAATTTGATTAAAATCATTCATTCAAGTAGGTACCTAGGATGGTGGAAAAAATGCATTAAAAATTGTAGTAAACACTTTTTGCCTATCTTCATTTTTGAAGGGGCTAACAATAATTTCAAATTTCCCCATGATTTTTTTTTTAATGTGACTGAAATCAAGGAAAAATTAAAATTCAAATATGTACGTTTTGCTAATCTTCAGAATTGAAGGTATTTCAGCAATTCCTATTACTACACGGATTCGGTACTAGTTTCATTTTTATCTTTATATTTTAATTTTGCGAGAAAAAATTGTTATATGTAGGTTTTACAATGGTTTTGATTTTGTCTATTATTTCTCATTCAATCCTCAGCCCTTCTTCGAAATATATAATCATGAGTAATAAAACATCATAGGGAAATTTGAAATTATTGTAGCCCCTCCAAAAATGAAGATAGGCAAAAAGTGTTTACTACAATTTTTAATGCATTTTTTCACCATCCTAGGTACCTACTTGAATGAACGATTTTAATCAAGTTTTAAAAAATGGAATTTTGGAAAAATTTTGAATCATCGTAGCTCCTTCAAAAAGAAGATAGGCAAAAAGTGTATACCACAAATTTTTTTGCATTTTTTTTTTTTCATCATAGGTACTTAAATCAGTAGTTTCATTTAAATTTAAAAAAATATTATATGTTGTACTTCCATGTACAAATAGTTGCATACGATGAACACATAAGGGGAGTGAGACTAGGCGCAAGTAACTACTCGCGAGCTAAGCTATATGTTGGTACTAGTCTCCAATCCTGGTTCCATACTACCTATGGCGGGTTAAAGCGTGTATGTATTAGAGTGAAATGAAATATAAAAAAAAAGTAAGCAACCGTACTACATTCCTGGAGCTGATTAGTTTTTAATTAAGACTTGTTTATATTTGAAGACAATATCGTGAAGTTCACTTCTCAACTCCTCAGACCACATCCATCACTGAGTCTAATTTTCACTCTACCTTACCATACCATGTCTTCTCAACAGCTTGTAAATATACTTTCAAGATGAGCTTGAATTAATGTTGAATAGATATAAATATTTTTTACTAATTAATGAATAATGTTGATATCTATTTGACATTGTCTTGAACTCAACTTGAGAGTATATCATTAAATTGTTCATAAGATATACATAAGCTCAAAACGGTATTTTCCATATATTTTGTTAATTATAATTTAGCGAACTTTATCTTGTTAGTAATTATAAATGGCATAATTATTCGATCCTTTTTGAGACAAGCCATTTCTTAAATAGTTTTAAATCACTTTATTTGTTTGATTCTTGGGTGACATCATTAAAATTATTAAATTCTATAGGCAAGTAATGCTTTCTCACCAAATTTTGTCAAGTTGCAATTTTACATTGAAATATCCTGAAATTACTAATCGATCATTCCAAACTGGTCGACATGAAAAACATTAATAAACGATAATTCTTCCTAAATTTTGCTATTGGGAATATTTCAATTTCAGATGAATCGTCAAAGCGACCAAAAAAAATTACTTTCTGATAAGAGAGCCATTTTCATTTTATTGAAGAATAAATTATGTCCGCCAGAAGAAAGCATTACTTGCCTATAGAATTTAAAAATTTTAATGATGTCACCCAAGAATCGAACAAATGAAGTGATTTAAAACTATTTAAGAAATGGCTTGTCTCAAAAAGGATCGAATAATTATTCCATTTAAAATTACTAACAAAAAGTTCGCAAAATTATAATTAACAAAATTATGGGATAATTTATGAGACAAAAATGAATTTTGGGTTAAAATTTTTGGAAAACATTAATGTTTTATTTCAAAATTATCAAATTAAATTAATTATTATTATTATTATTATTTAAATTTTCATTAATTTTAATTTTTTTAATTGTCGAAAAAAAAATGAATTCTAGTTGGGAAGTAAGGTACTTGGAAAGTGAAAGTAGATGATGTCGTAGCCAGGGTTTCTATTTTGCTTTATAAACTAAAAAAAAAATGACTTTCGTTGTTTGCACAGTGTTAAAATTAAAATATACATTATCACTCCTCCATGATAACTCCTAATTCAAATAAAAATGAAAAATGTGAAAAAAGGTAAAATTCTTTTATTATTTTATTTTTGATCGCATCCATGAGAAAATTCTCGCTACGTCGTGTCGGGTTCTATACTGAAAGTAAATAACTAGATACCTACCTATTACGAATAATTTTGTAGTTAGTTGGTTATTCTTTTAAAACTTTTTTTACCATTTTTTTTTTCTGTTTATTTTTTTTTCTATTGTTTTTTTTTTCAGGGCATTAAAAGGACACAGTACGGAATAGATATAAATTTAGGTAGTAAAATCCGCTTATTACATAATGTAGCTTTTAGTTTAATTTCACTTCGGCCTCATTTGTACGTCTAAGAATATGAAAGAAAAAAAACCTACTGCTTTGAAAGGGAATTATTCGTTTAAGATTGAGCAATTCAGCGACATTGTTAAAGAACTCATCTGTGTTCATTAGAATGCACTCAATGCGATCTGTAAAAAAAAGTCATATTTCAAAGAGAAAAAAAACTAAAAAGGAGGATACTACCATGAAGAGAAAGTGTGAACTTTCAATATCTGACAGCAGCTTTACGTGTAACTCTGTCCAGCTCTTACCATATTTATCTGTTTCATCTGTGGTAAAGTAAACAGAAAAATAATAGTTTTAGTTTTAAAGTTAAAAATTCATCTAACAAATGAATAATACGCTACGACGAAGGCTTTTAGTGAACTTAGCAAAATTTTTAGTAATTATAATTATGTATACCTATTAAGCTTTTGAAATCGGCCCAGTCCGAGGTATTGCAAACTCCTAAATGAGTAAAACATAGTAATAACGTAGTTGAATATGTGAGTGTGTAGGTAGTGTGTTTTATCAGGTGAATGATGCTAGCTCTAGCACTTTCCATCAAAGTAGTCAAAACCTGGTGGTGAATTTGAAAGCTAGCGGGAAACTATAATCATGATCAACAGTAGTTTTACTTTCCACAAGAATTGTATAAAAAGGTTATTTAATTGGATTTTTTCCATGTATTTCATAAAGACATTTTTTTTAAACAGCAGGTTCTGTTTTATGAGAAAAGTTTAAAAAATTTTCAGGCATTGTTATGAGAAAAACTCGAATAAAAAACCTCTCCATACATTTCGTATGGAAATCATTTTTTGATGATTGTTTCCGACTTTTCTCCTTATATAGTTAGGTACTCCTTATAACCTTGTGCTGTACATAACAGCAAGCTCTAGCGACTGTGGAAAGTGCCAATATTTTTACTATCGTGCAAAATAAAAAATTAAGTTATAGGTACACTCACCAGCTATGAAAAGTGTTTCTTCATTTGTGTTGTTGTTTGTCGACAACTTATTCTTGCCTTTCTTTACATATTTATCATATACTTTGTGGGGATCAAAAAGCCGAAATTTGTCAATCCGATCACTAAACCATTTCCAAATTTGTAGTGAGCCTATGAGTTTTAAATTTAAAAAGGAATGAGGATTCCGACAATATGGCAATGTTAGATATATAAATGTTATGGACAAATATTACAAATAAAATAAATCGTGAACTCTGGCATCTGATAAATTTTTAACGATAAAATGGCCTGGTATTACCATTATTCATTACCCTATTTCAGGTCAATTGTAAATTTTCCACTACCGATGCGATCGTACAATTATCGTACGATGATACCTTTTGGAATATGTACGAGTCCCCTAAATTCTGTCGTTGTCAAGATGAGTTGTTGAATCAACATTACCCATTTTCAGCTTCCCAAAATTTCACCTTTAGCCAGTGCAACAATGGAACCTCCAATCCACTGGCTAGCTGAGTGTTTATTTTCATCCGCCCGTTCACATAGTGTATCAGTAAAACAATAAATCGATTTTCTAAACTTTGTTTTGTGTAGTTTGGAATTCGTGTCTGGTGCTCACAAAACAAAACTGATGGAACCACACTTTAGAGACCAATAAATGGCAAAATACTCGGAAAGTTTGAACATATGATGGTACTTTTCGAGTTATTAGAATATTGCTTCATTTCAATTTGTAGGTTTAGAAATTCGTTAGATTTATTGTTCGATACTTTTTGGCCTCAATCTCTCCATTTTTCGTCAGTTCATCGCTATACTAGGTGAGCAAATAGTAAATGGCATTTTACTGTGAAAAAATTTACCTTCATCGGTATTCGAATCGCTTGTGAAGTTTTGACAATATTCTAAAAAAAAAAAAGTTAATGATGAAAATGTTTTTAAAAGTAATGTGGGTACATCTTGCTGCCTATATGTTATGCCGACCGCTGAGCGAAAGAAGGGCCAAAATGCAATATCACATGAATAGCAGTTGCTCTCTTCTTCGGCTAAGCCATTGATATCATTCCATTTTATTTAGACATTAATACAGTACCCAGCACTTTAAAAGTGAAAAAGGGTTGCACCTAAAAGATAATAAGTTTTGCTAAAGTCAGGAACTGTCATTTAGTTTTCGAGAATAAATTACAAAATCGCATCAGGGGTTTTCCAAATAGTCAAAATGCAACATTTACTGTCTTTTTCTCATATTTTGGTTCATACCTCCCTCTGAAGGTGTGTTAGAAGGCTGAAGGAAGGTTCAAATTACTTCTGAGGAGTTGTACTTTCAGAATAGTATAACGTATCCTCCACCACTTCCACATTTTCCACAATGAGGGTTCTCAATTTTAAATTAAAAAATTTTATGAAACGACATTGAACTTTCGAACTAATTATAGAGCTTATGGTTGAGTTTTATAAAAAAAACGTAAGCAGCCATGCCGCATTACTGGAGCTGAGTTTTTAACTGGGGCTTGTTTTGATTTAGTAATAACCATGCTCAACCGTTCATCACTACAGGCCACACCCAATACCAAGTCTGAAAACCCCTACCCTATCCTTTCCAAAAACACTTAAGAAGTTCAATTTGGCACAAATGTAGTATTTCTTGCCATGAAATAATCATGCGAACACATATTTCTCAAATTATAACTATTTGAGGGTCCTCAAATTATCTTCAAATTTTGTAAATCCGCCATTTTGGATCCATTTTGACTCAAATTTAAGTGGTTATATTCTGGTCACAAACTAATCCTACACACAAAGTTTGACCATTCTAGGCCGATTTGGTGATGAGATATGGAAGATTCATGAAATTTCCTGCAGCAATTTCCCCTCCAAAAGCCGTTTTTTGCTCTAACTCCCCTCCAAAATCACTGAGGAAGCTAAAATCAAAATACGTTTGTCACTTGGGCTCATTTTATCATATGACACAGCAATAAAAAATTTTCGACCCCTCCTGTACCCCCACCACTATTTTAGGTTGATAACCCCGCCTTCCCCCTCCAACATCATGTATGGAAGTGAATTCGGGATATAGTATACAACTTATCCCCAATAACCATATGAATTCATATTAATTACATTTTTACCAACTTGAGGCTCCTCAAGCTCTACTCAAAATTTTGATAATCCGCCATTTTGAATCCATTTTGATCCAAATTCAAGAGGTCATATTGTGGTCACCAACTAACCTCACACACAAAATTTGACCTCTTTAACTTGATTTGGTGGGGAGATATGGAAGATTCAAGAAATTTCATGACTCAAAACTTCCTCAAAAAGCCGTTTTTTGATCTAACTCCTCTCAATATGCACTTAGAAGCTGAAATTTGGATATGTTAGTATCCGTGACTCACTCTTTCATATGAAATCAAAAACGAAAAATTTGAGCTATTTGCCCCTTCTCCAGCCCCCTCAAAATTTGAGTGATCCGCCATTTTGAAATTTATCGAAAAAACAAAAAAACTATTTTTGCGTATTTGCAAGAAGAGTTCCTCACCGAATTTTGAGCGAATTTTATCCACACCCGCCTGCGCAAGCGAGTGACACAAAAAACGCAATTTCTCAAAAACAGGTTTTTGCTAACTCGCCTCAAAATGCACTTAGGAAGCTGAAATTTAAATATGTTGGTGTCCGTGACTCACTCTTTCATATGAGATCAAAAACGAAAAATTTGAGCTATTTGCCTCTTCTCCAGCCCCCTCAAAATTTGAGTGATCCGCCATTTTGAAAGTTTTCGAAAAAACAAAAAAATACTTCTGCGCATTTTCAAGAAGAGTTCCTCACCAAATTTTGAGCGAAGTTTATGAATACTCGCCGGCGCTACGCGTGGGGGGGGGAAAAAATATATATATATACCAAAAAGTTGGACATTTGCCAGATGATTACAAATGGTCTGAAACGCAAAGATTTGAAGACCCCACCCTCCCCCGACCTTCCCTTCCCAAATCAGGTAGGCTGTAATAGCTATCGTTTTGTTAAAAACTCAGCTAAAAAAAATTATGTAACAAAGTCAACCTGTATAATAAGGATTTTAATTATATATGACAAGTTTTTGTACTACTTTGAGGAACCGAAATATTCAACATTTAACGTTAAAAAGTGAAATTTCGCGTCGGCCAGTTTCTAGTTCAGTGAATCTAAAACGGTTTATGGAAATAGTTCCCAGCAAAGATTTGCTTCATGAATATAAATATAGAGTAGCTTCACTAACAACGTACTAAATATCCTTATTCCAAAGTGAAATATTTTTTCATTAAAGCAATTTATTATTAAAAAAATAAAAAAAAAACGAATTTCTGGGAACCTGGTAATACGATTTTTGCTAATTTTAATTTAAAGTCGATTTATTCTTATTTCGATTTATCAATATATGATTTATGATAACTAATGGAAACATAGTTGATAGCATCTTATTAATGCTAAATTACTGGTAATTCACAAAATTTGTTATTCATGGAAAGTAATGAAAAAGTGAGCAAATATTTGTTGCATTTTTTTCCCCAAAAAATATCTTCTCAGTCCGACTAGCGAAGGAGGGCAAGAAGGCAGTTTTGATTAATCCGCCATTGTCGATATGCGAATTCCAGGCCAAACGTGCTTAAGTATATCGCAACTAACGAAAAATAAAATGCAACGAAACCATTCCACGGCTGTCTACATGCTTAACATTTCAAAGGGGCGAAAACTCATGATTTATAATTCGCAATCAAAGTTACTAGATTCATCACAAATACAGTTGTTATAGAAACAAAAACCAATTGACATACTTAGCCGTTTGGCGTAATTGGTACAGCGTACAGAGCACCTTATACCTATGTCGTATCTGTGAAAGACTAGCTGCGTAATGCTCGCGCTTAGTTGTACTCACTTTGTATAAGTTCGGTACGAGGGTCGCAGCCCGACAGTTGAGTTGTAACAACTATTAACATAATTAGTTTAAAAATGAATACAAAATTCAAATAATAAATGAACAAATCTATCTAATAAATACTTAGATTTTTAAGATATCCTTGCGCATTTCTATTATGATAATTATTTTTAAGAGTTGAATTTCTCAAAAATTCCTCTTTCCCTGTAAACTCCACCTGCCCGTAAAGGAGATTATGCATCAAGCGAACTTCTGGCCCCGATAGGGATTAGAGTTGCCACATCTCCATTTCGAAAATAACGACCGCCAATAAACAAGCAAAAAAAAAGGTGAAAACGAATTACATGATTGACAAACCACAATACAGTAAATTAGATTAACATTATTTTTTTTATTTGTATAGCGGTCATATTTCGTTTTTTCTTTATATTTTTTAAAACTTCAGCATTTTTTTTCCTTTTTTTTTTTTTGGTTAGACAAAAATACCGGAAAAATAGCCCTTGACACTCTTCCAGACAAAACCGAGAAATACCGAAGGCGGGGGGGGGGGTGTAAAATACCGGACGTGTAGCAACCCTAATAGTGAATGAACCTTAAACCCTAAAGAGAAATAACTGGAATCGATTTTTCTTTTACTGATGGCAAGATTTATGTAAAAAATTCCCAGGAAAAAAATTTAACTTCTATGCGAAAATTGCACGTTGAAAGGTCATACTTATGTTTTGATGTTGGAAAAATTTTTGCTGATAACTTACTTGAAATGCCTGAAAAAAAAACAAACAAAGAACACAGGATTACTTGTTAGAAAAGTTTGAAATAGGTTCCTAATTACAAAGAAATTACAGCTACAATAAATAAGAAACAACTTAGTACCAAAAAATCAAATGGGTAAATTGAAGCATACATCCGTTACCACAAAAAAAAAAGAAAAAGAAAAAAACACCAATAAATAAGTACCCACATTAAAATTAATCACTTTTAAAACCTCGTCTGCCCTTTTTTTTCGCAAATATGAACGTTAATTATTCAAGGGACCCTTTCAGCCTAAGGCCCGCTGCCTTGGTCGGGGCCCAGTCGGCAATACCACTGCCTATTCTTTTACTTTTTACTAGGTAGTTTATAAAAAATTAACATTTATTTTCAGCTTTTTTCACCGTGAAATTGCAATTCGATACAATTTGGGTGGGTGTGGCTGGGCTTGTCGTGTATCGCTCATAAGGGCTGACTCCATTTGGAAAATATCCCACAAAGACATATTAAAATGTAGTATTTCACTTTTTCCCCATATATTTTCCTGTAATGGAATGTGCCGAATGTTTCTGTCGAAGGCAAAAAGCTGGAGAAGTGTAAACATCGACAGATGATCATCTAAGTCTAATCAACCTCGAGCGGACGCACCTTTTATAAATATTGTAAACAAAAGTAAATTTGCTATTTAAATAATTCTTTAGTCCAAAATTAATGTTTTATGATTAATAAACTATGTAAAAAATATTGAAAAAATTAATGAAAAAAAAAATTAAAATTATAGAAGTGTTTTTGTGTGTTGAATCTATGAAAAAAAATTTTTTGGCAATACGCCCAGTTGGGTGAAAATTCGCCTATACGCTACTAAAATCGCGGTTAATCGCGTTATTCCTCGGAAATTTCGCGCATAAAATCGCCAAAAGCAGCAACCAGCGTGATTTATATCGCTGATCGCTGTTTACAGCGATTCAAATATCGCTAGTCGCTAATTATGGTGATATAAAATAATATTATCGCTTATAAATTCGCGCTAACGGGCGATATTACCAGCGAAAAAAACTACAGTTGATTTGCTCAAAAAATCGCCCATATATTCGCTTAAGATTTCGCCTTTGCGCGAGTTCGTTAATTTTTAAATAGAATCGTGCGCGTTATACCGATACAATAAATAAGTGTGGTAGTGTGCGTATATTAGAGACGCTATCAAGTACCAACGTATTATTATACGCGCGCCTAAGCATCAATAACGAGAACATTATTGTGCGACTTATCGTATATGTTTTTAAATTTTATTTTTTTAATTTACATATATTTGAGTGCCTCATTATCATGTCTGGAGGAAGTGGGTAAGTATTTATGAATTTTCAATACATATTACATGTATAAATAGATAAACTTATTGGTAGGTACCTACTTTATAAATAAATATACTCGAATTTTCCGTCAATTTTTTATTTAATTTAATAATATTTTTATATTACATTAGGAAAGGAAATAAGGAATATTATTTTGACGGGAAACGAGTAGGAAGGAGCTCGTTTTACGCAAAAAGAAAACGGGATGCTGAATCGTCAAAGTCTGAGGTATAGTGATAGAAAAAAATTTCTATCAGTGTCTAATACGTATTTTGATACGTTTTAAGAAATGACATATATTTTCACTCGTCGAATTCATTAGGGGAAAAGTCCTCTTCTCCAACAGTAGCACCTTCACATGTAATGATACGTTGAAGAGAGGGGAAAAGGTACTAAATAAGGGGGAAGATATTGATAATACGGGTAAGTATAACCATTGCTGTAAGATAATTTTTTTAAGACTTTGACGATGAAATCATTTGATATTAATATTTTTTCACATTTTTTTGTTGAAGTGCCGATAAGTAATGTCACTGATGACAGCATGATGATGACTCAACCATCAACACCATCACCTGTGGTGCCTGCTGAGTCGAATAATTCATCTGCTATCAACAAGACGCTAAGTTTTAGTGACTTTTAAATAAATATACTTATAATTATGAATCTGCATGGTTTGATTTTTTTCTTTGTGACTCTTCTCCTCCGCAACTACACTGGTTCGATTTTAACAAAATTTTGGATTTCAGTTCGAATTAACATTTAGGGATTTTTAACCATAATCTGCACTCCCAACCCCAAAATTGAGGAGGGAGGAAGGTCAACATTTTGAATAGGGCTCCACATATTTTTTCATGTACTTATTACGATATTTTTCATTTTTGGGGCACCTTTACCCGTCAGATTTGACTCGTAAAATCAAAAATCTCTTAACGGTTTTCGACCATATTTGGGGAGGGGGTAAACAAAACCCAGAATTTCTTCATTTTTTCTTCCTTTTAATTTTTGGTTGTACATGGAATATTTTCGTTGCGCTCGCGTTTCGTTACGCTCAAGATACACGATTTAAACATATTTGACCTTGAACATTCGCGTTGATATATGTTCTAAAATATAAAAATGTTCAAACCCGTTAAAAAGGGTATGAATTACGCGATTTTTTTTTTCTAATGTGCTTCTCATACACTGTATTTTCTCTTTATGAACTTTAATTTTTTTAACTCGAAATAAATGCACATTTTAACAGTTTTTCAAAATATGGCCAACTTCTGAAAAAATGAGCTAGAAAAAATTACATTCGCGCATATAGTTTTGCAATAGGATAAAAATTATTTAAATCGTAGGATTTGAGTAGTTATAAGTCTTAAATTACTCATTATGCCATAATGACGCCAAATAAAATGAAATAGGTGATATATTTTTTTCCATGAAAGGGAATTTCGCACTTGGGGGTGTTAAAATCAGTTAGACACAGTGTATAAAAAATTAAAGTATTAAAATAAAAATATATATTATGTTCTATGTTCATGCGCCAATATATATATGCGTATATTTGTAATGTTGAAAAGGAGAAAATTCGCTCTAAAATTCGCTAGCGATTTCCGTGGACTAATCGCCCCGTCTTTTCTGCTTATAATTTCGCTAGTAAATTCGCGTGAAATATCGCGGTTGCGCGTCGCGGTTCATTTTAATAGCGACTGCGCACCTATAATCGCCCGAAATATCGCTTAGCGAAATAAAACGCGAATTTAGATGCGCAGTCGCTATTAAAATGAACCGCGACGCGCAACCGCGATATTTCACGCGAATTTACCAGCGAAATTATAGGCAGAAAAGACTGGCGATTAGTCCACGGAAATCGCTAGCGAATTTTAGAGCGAATTTTCACCCAACTGGGCGTTAATAATATCAAAAAAGTATATATTAATGAAGAAAACTGTCAAGTTTATTCTTATGTTGAATTTTTTTAACATAAAATATACAGAAATTAGCATAATTTTTAATAAATTTTGCGTTGTAAATATATTTAATTTCAGAAAAATGGTCAGATGGCCAAGAAAAATTACTGATGCTAAAATTATTTTACTTTCATTAAAAAACATATTATTTATGTAGAATAACGAAAAATTGTAGGATGAGCCAACATGGATGATGCAATCGCGTCCACACTGTTCGTCATCCTTTGAACAGAGTGACCACGCTGATAAGCTTTGTTCAGCAGAATGAGGCTGATCATCCAAACGTTCACGCTATATTCATCTAAGGAAGATCATCTAAGCGGAAAGAAGCTCATTATCCTCCTGTGGACGCACCTTAAGATATTATTATTAGTTGAGCACCATACATTTCCTTATATATCCAATCCTAACCAGTTCGCTACTTCATTCCTATTCTTCTGTTCTTAACTAGCCGATACCTATCCCTTTTCCACCCACACGTTCTTCACATCCGAATCCATTTCCATATTACGTAAGTCAGTTTTATTCCGTGTACTTTTTACTACGAGTAAAACAATGTTCTAACATGTCTTTGTTCTTTCTTACAAAACTAAATGCAAATATCTTGATGATAACTAACCCTCAAATCCAGTTAAATATGCTGAAAAAAAACAAAAAGAATAGAAGATTAGTGGTAAGAAACGTTTGAAATAGGTAACTTCATGTCTTTGTAAGTATCAAAAACAACGTGCTGAAGTAATATTTTAGTACTTAAAATTTCTTGTTGACTAAGTTGAAGTATTGACCACCAACTCACAAGGGAAAGGAGGTGGAGCAAAAATTTCCAATTCTAAAATTTTTTTCTATCGTATTGCAAGTAAAAAATACTTACTTAATTACGTAGAAAATTGCCTTCCGTATTTTATTAAACAACCAAATCAGATAATTTTTATAAGTGAACAACAGTGCTTGATTCTAATTATCTACATCAAAACATCATCTCTGCTATAGCCTACAGTCCATTTCCTTGCTATTGACAAACTCGTCGTCATCGTCGTGAAATCATGAACGTAGTCATCATTGATTAATGTCATAGTCATCATCTTGATCATTCTCATCATTGTTGCCATCATAGAATAAATCATCATTCAACATGTCCATCGTCGTCATCTTACGTAACTGTGATTCTATTGGAGCACTCTATTATCTCACAATTCTTGCATACAATATTGTATACCTGTCTGCTTCTCCCGCATCCATCAAATTTCGCACAATCTTTCGTGCAAGACCAGAAAATGGTGAGGAGGAACATCTTGTGGAGCAGGATCAAGAGTGGTTGTATAATGCATGTAATGGGCATCTAATCATTAGAGGTGTTCCGTCAACCAAAATCAGTTGCCAATAGGGATGGTGGTTTTTTAGAATCTAGTGTGGCGAGGTTGTTTTGGATTTCTGAATATATGTGCTTCCTGTTCTGACAAGAACCATGAGAAAAATCGAGACGATGACGACGACAACTTGGATTATAACATCTAAGATGATGACTCTAATTATGACACGATAGAAAAATTCTCACTATTGGAAATTGTTTGCTCCGCCTAAACTGACTTAAATCAATAACTGAATCAATTATCAATCAGTCTTCAAAAAAAAAAAAAAAAAAAAAAATTGCAAAACTGCTCAGTGTATTGTCCTTGATTCATACAATGTGAGTCATTTTGTGCTGTTTGCAACTTTGAGTCATTGTTTAAATGTTAATGTTTGATTTTAA
Source organism: Phenacoccus solenopsis (assembly GCA_009761765.1). NCBI lineage: Eukaryota > Metazoa > Arthropoda > Insecta > Hemiptera > Pseudococcidae > Phenacoccus > Phenacoccus solenopsis. Next base: position 123,314 of record VFXL01000579.1, on the reverse strand, counting down.
ATTTTTTTACTCCTACCATCATCAATAGAAAAAAAAAATAAAAAAAAACGATGAGACTCTTAACTCACTTATATCAACTCGAACTAAAAAAGAGATAAAGAACGGAATAGAATGGAATGGAACGGAGCGTAACGTAACGTAACCTAATATAACAGAACATGCAAAGTTGGAGCGTAACGTAACGTGAAAGTAACGGAATGACTCAGGAACGGATACCAGAACGGGAACGGAGCGAAACACGATCCGTTATTACAGACCTACTTGCTCTCAAGTCTTTCGCCATAGACCCTTTCTTTCGCTAGTTTTGCTAGACCACAAAGACTGAAAAAAATGTTAGCAATCGATAAATTTTTCAAAGAGCAACAATTTCACTTTAATATAATAGTCGTATGTTCAGTATGGGCTCAATTCAAGCTTTCTCAGACTCAAGAGCCACTATGCTCGATTTTTACCTTACAAATCTTCTCAAAAATCATATTTTTCCTTCAAAATGACTTCGTATAAATGATGTCGTATTGAAAAGCTCAATTCCATGAACCCTCGAGGAACGAGAATCGAGCATATGTAGTCTCTTATACTCGTAAAGGCGTAAACTGAGATCATACTGTGCATATGACCCCTTTCTTCACGAATCAGGTGGCTGTAATAGCTATCGTTTTTGAATTGAAAATTCAACTAAAAACCAATTGACATACTTAGGTACTTGCATAATTGGTGCTGGGTCCTTTATAAGTCATATCTGTATGAAAGACTAACTGCTTAATGCCTATGGTTGATTGTACTTACCAAAAAGAGATGCATAATAACGTCGCCTATAATAGTCATGATTATCTTCTGGTATCAACCTCTCCGCCAAAATCGCAGATGCAACTACATATTAATAACAAAATTAGTTTAAAAATGAATACAAAATCCTAGTAATCAATGAACAAATCTGACTAATGATTAGATTTTCAGGCTACCCTTATACATTTTCATAATGATATTCTTGAAAGTGAATTTCTCAAAAATCCCTCCTTTCCTATAAACTCCACCTGTCCCTAATCGCGAGTATGCATGAAGCAAACTTCCAGGCTCAGATAGTGAATGAACCATAAACCCCAAAAAGTAAGAGCACAACTCGATTTTTCTTTCACTGACAGCAGGATTTACGTATTTATTATTATTAAAAAATTCCCAGGAAAAAAATCCGCTCTGATAATAGAAATTCTATGCGAAAATTGCATGTTGAAGGTCATGCTTACAAAGAGTGATCCATAAATCACAAAATAACCCCTCCAAGTGCATAATTAGTTGCCATGCCAACATGGCGAGTTCGTTGTGTGTTCCTTTGAAAGAGCATTTAATTTGATAACCAATGATATGTTGTTTGTTTTCGTGAGGGGTGCTGCGACTGCGCTATGAATGACGAAGTAAAACGGTCTACCGACACTCAGTACAAGCAAAAAGCAATAATTGAGTTCAGAGTCCATTTCTTCGCTCAACTTTGATGTTGTTCCTCATCCACCATAAAGCCCGGATCTGGCTGCCAATGATTTTAATTTGTTCAAACATCTCAAGAAAAGTTTAAAGGGAATTAGTTCTGGCTCTGAGGAAGAGTTGCAGGCCGCTGTGTCGTCCTGGCTGCATTTGCAGAAGGAAGATCCTCTGAAAATGAATCAGCAAACTGATCAAGCGCTGGATGAAATATATCCGACTAAACGGCGACTATGTCGAAGTTTCATTATGTAAAATTGTGGTTGAGAATTTTTCCTTGGAAATGAAGTCAAGCTCGTTTTTCCATCACCAGTTGTTCTCAATATATGCGCTTGGAGGGGTTACTTATAGATCAACCTTTGCATGTTGTAATGTTGTACAAATATCTCGCTAATGACTTACATTGACGTTCAAAAAGTTCTGAAAAAAAAAACAAGCAAACAAAGAGCAGAAGATTAGTTGTGAAGTTACATCCACAAAAAATATTTTCTCAAATTCAACTTTTACAATAATTTATACTAAAATCTCATTTGTAAGTTGACAAATCGCAATTTTGAACAAATATTTTTCAAATTATAGCAACTTGAGGCTTCTCAGTTGACCGTAAATTTTGAAAATCCGCCATTTTGGATTCATTTTGAATCACATTTGAGAGGTCATATTTCGGCCATCAAATAACTCTATATTCAAATTTTAAACTTTTTAGCTAGATTTGGTGAGTAGATATTGAAAATTCATGAAATTTCCTGCGGTAGTTTCCCTTCCAAATTCACTTTGGGAAGCTAAAATCGGAGAAGATAAGTCACATACTGTCTGTCAAATATAGTTTGAACTTTTTGACAGCGCAAAGTTAGGCAACAATTCATGCATGGTTACTCAAAATGTGATTGTATTAGAAAGTAGGTAAATGTGTTATTACCTATCAGCTCATCGAATTTCACTGGAAACGCATTTACCATACTTTTTTGTACTTTAGTGTTTCGACTATTTGACTAGCATTTTCAATTTGAACGCATTTTGGGAAGTAATGAAATTGTGAAAATTGTCGCGCTTTTTGCCTAACTTTGTGCTGTCAAAAAGTCTCACAAGCTATATTTGACAGACAGTACTCTCATTTTATCATATTACACCACAATAAAAAAGTTTTCTAGTTCTCTTGTACCCCCACCATATTTTGAGATCGATAAACCATGCTTTTCTCTTCCAACATCATGTGTGGTGGTGAATTTGGAACCAATATATTTCTTATCCACAAAAATAGTATAGCGACGCGGATGCACGCGGCGCATCATTTCTCATATATTATAGCTGTTTTTTGTGTATACGCTGTGGCCACACTGCGCAGTGGTCGTGGCTTATTTAGCGTTATATAAACGCTGTACGCGCAATGTATTCTCTCAGTTGTTGTCTTGTGATCTCGAATAAAGTAATATACACATAACTAAAGGTTAACTCTCTTTTGGATTCTCTCTTCGCACGGGCAACCGGGCGTACACGTTTTATACGTGTAAGGTTAATCAAAATAGTCTCTTTCAGCACGGACTACCGTCCAGGCTCGCACGTACTATAGGGGCGAGGGGAATAAAAGTAATCAGTCTTTCCAGCACGGACTACCGTCCGGGCTCGCACATACTATACGGCAAGGGTTATAAGTACATATTATTTACCCTACTGTTAGTAGCCTACCTAACGTGCTACTACAATCGTATGAGTGTATATAAATTACATTTTTACTCATTTGCGGCTCCTCAAACTTTACTCAAATTTAGATATTTTGCCATTTTGCATTGATTTCAACCCTAGGCTTTCTCATAATTAAATAGAGAAAAACTCTTTTTAGCTGAGTTTTTAATTTGAATGGTGATATCTACTTGTAGTATATATTGGACCCAGTGTCATGTTAGTTTGTAGAATATTATTAAGTTTTTTCAAAGTAATTTTTAAAGAATAGGTACGGTATGAGAAAATACACATTTTTGTTATATTTTTTTATACTTTTTAAATTGTTTCTCTTTACTCATACCCTGCACTGCCATCGATTTTTTTTTGTTAATACTACATTACGCACTCAATAATTTGGCATAAATTCCTATCTAGCTTTAGTTGTGAGATAATGTATAATTTTCAATAAAATATTCAGAGAAAATGATTTTTGATGAAATTTTTTTCGGTACACAAATACGTAATACAATTACTGAACGACAATTCGTACATTAGTCTTATTATGGTTAGATGACTGAAAAAACAGAGTCTGTACTGAGTATCGGAAATATGTGAATTTCAGGACAAGATAAAAATTTCAAACTTATTATGGTATAAAAATGAATTTGTTTTCGAGTAGTTTGGTACATATTCAGTTACTCATGTACTCAATGCAATAGTAGTGGAATGATTCCTTTTCTGCTGGAATGCATTTCCACTGCACTCTATACAGTACCTACTGTTTGAAAATGAGTTAATTTGTCTACGACAGTGTGTTTGAAATTCATTTCTTGTCTCGTAATTCTCTTATCATAAGCTATTCAGTAGGTACCGAATTAGGGATGGGAAGAGCATTTGCTTGATGAATCATGCTCCGCAAATGCGCGCATGCCTAAAAAAAAGTTGCAAAATAAAATGCTATTTCTTCGTATAAAAATAAACTATTATTCGTTAATCGTTACTTCGTTGATCTGGTAAAATCAGAAAAATGTCGAATTTTAATAACGTTTTTAATTCAGAAAATGTTTCTAGTTCATTCAAGACTGATATCGCCCATATGGTAGCATGTTATTGAAACAATTAATATGCGCAATTGCGCGAGCACAGACGCACAAATTTCCAAGCAACGCGCACGATTTTCTAAATGCACGCATTTTGCCATTCCTGTACCAAATCATTTTTCAGTACATAAAGGTACTGCCTATCAAATATTGCTTGAGATTTTTTGACAGCGCAAAGTTAGGCAACAATTCATACATGGTTACTCAAAATGCGGATTATATTACAAAATAAGGTAAATGTGTTATTATCTACCAGCTCATTGAATTTAGGAGGAAACATATTCATAGGAGGTATTGCATATTCACTGTTTTTTTTTTGTGCTTTACTATTTCGACAGTTAGACTAGCATTTTCAATTTGAACACATTTTGGGTAGTAATGAAATCGTGAAAATTGTCGCGCTTTTTGTCTAACTTCGCGCTGTCAAAAAGTCTCACGTTATATTTGACAGACTGTACATACTCCTATCTGCAAAAATAATTTAAATTTCATCATTTTAAAAATTCATAACTCACCGCTGACGACGTGTGTATTATTGGTATCCACCAATAATCCTATAAAACAATATGAAATAATATTATATTCAGGGGACTATCTATCATTATGGGATATAAAATTGAAAATGACCCAGAAATTTTCATGTCAATACCAGTTATCGCATAAATAATGGAAAATGAACATAAATGAAAAGTTATGAATTCTCGTTATGTACTCTTACCAAACATCAATCTTATAAATCCAGAAAAGTTTCGTCTTCTAAATAAATTTTGTAACGCTTATAAGCTTTATCATCGTTCACCAACTTTTCACCTTTTTGTACCAGATCACTAATAAGGGTCTCTTGTCCTTTACATTTTTTCTTTATTCTTAGCATCACTTCGGGAGCTAAAAAATATCAAAAAAAAAAAAAATGCATGAAGTTAAATTCAGGATTACATTTTTGGCTCATCAATAAAATATCTAACGTGCGTCCGATGAATTTTTAACTCACCCCTGAGTGGGAATTTAGCATTCAGGGGTGTGAAGATTTACCGGACGCACTTTATACTAAGTGAACCAGCTATTCATTGAGGATCATGAATAGCGGTTTGTATATTTATTTTGTTAGGTATCATACAGAATAAGGCGTGATCTGTCCGTGGTTTCAACGAAAGATCTTCGAGATTCTCATAGGTGAAACGTTCACTTGAAACTGCAATAAAAATAAAATCAGAGCTTTTCAAAAACTAGTAAAACTATGATTTTAAAATTTGCTTTTCATATGAAAATTTGGATGAGTATAGTCTGTATTCTTAAATATTGGGCAATTTTAATTAATTAACACTTATTAAAAAAAGAAAGTTTAGGTATCGTTAGTTACGAACCTTTCAAAAAATTTTCTGGAGATAACTTCTTCAATAATTTGAATTCTCCAGGTTCAAATTCAGCCATAGTATCTTGTATGCAAGAGATGATACCTTGAAATTATTAGTAAACAGACGTTAACTTAATAGTACACATAAAAGTGGACCTGAAGCTACTCGTGTTTTTTTTGGTGAAAAATACTATTTCGATTGCGCACTTACTTTCTGTTCTGCTGTTACTACATGTTACAATGAAACAAATGAAATTTTTTTTATATTGAGATTCGTTCAGAGATGAAAAATATGAAAAATATACCTATCTACTATTTATACGTTTGACTCATAACAGCTTATTCTCAAAAAATTTAAGCAGTTATGATTAAAATGAATGGTAATGGCATAGGTATTTATAAATATACTTACACTCGCAGAAAACACCTCCTATAATCCCTAAATCAATAAAATTTTTAAATTAAATCAAAAGAAGAAATGAATAGGATAAGGAATAGGAAAAATTAAACTCTACTTTTTTTTAAGAAGTTTTTGAATAGATACGTTGAAAAATATTGGCTAAAATAACTTTGTAAGGGAGGTAAAAAATTTCAACCTTCAAAACTGAAAAGGATGAAGAACGCCTTCAAAATGTATTCGAAGTCTCCACTAAATTTGTTCCATAAAATTCGTATTTTTTTTTTTTTATCATTTACAAGTGCCATATTGTTTTTCAAGGACTAAAAATTTTTCCAGTCAAAACTTTTTGAAAATACAGATTTCTCTTAACTTTTCCTTGAAACTGTGTTCCTAAATACTAGGTGGAAGAATAATATATGGGATCAGTTTGAGAATTTCGTGTATTTAAGTGAATCTGATACAGGTCATTGCGAACTTTGACTATATACCCCTGGACCGCTCGAACGCGTTGTTTAAAATAGCAAAATTTCTGTCGATATTAAGTGAACGCTCTCAGACCAAAATGCGTCTGCGCATGCGCGAGTTAAATGTTATCAGTATTATTTCGAGTTTCGAATATAACAAGTTCAACTGGTATCAGCTGCTCCTGTTGTTATCTTTAACTCGCGCATGCGCAGACGCATTGGTTGAGAGTGTTTACTTGATATCGACAGAATTTTTCTTTACAGTTTGAGCAGTTCAGGAGTACATAGTCAAAGGTTGCGAATAGTACAAACTATACCTGAATAGTGTGGCGGAAAAAATTGTTAAACAAAGAAATGGTATTTCGCTTAAATTTTGCTGCTGGGGTTCCACTTCCAAAACTTTATTTTTATTTTTCAACTGAGTTTTTAACAAAACAAGCTATAGGTATTACAACCTAGCTGATTTGCAAAGGTAGGGAGGCTCTGATATTTTTGCCTTTCAGACTATTTGTGATCATATGCAATTGTCCAGGTTTTTGATCAGGCATTTTCCCCTCGCTCACAGTGTCGGAATGAAAAAAATCGGGCAGAATTTGGAGAGAAACTCTTCGTGTGAATACGAAAAAAAATGTTTCGTTTGCTTTTTTTTCGTTCATCTTGAAATAACGGTTCACTCAAATTTGTCACAAATTTTCTTTTATAATCTCATATAAAAGAGTAAATTTAAGACATTCAAAAGATTAATTGTGTAAAAAAAATTTAAGATTCTACCCATTATTACGAGTCCCACTTATTATAGTTAATGTTATTTTAACTTCTACTATTATTTTAGTTTGTATTTATATTCTTTTAAATTTAAATAAATATAAATTAAATATAAATTTTAATTATTTTAAGGGTTTTATTATATTAATATTTGTAAATATAGTTTGTTAGCTGAGTTTTTAACAAAACGATAGCTATTACAGCCTACCTGATTTGGGAAGGGAAGGTCGGGGGAGGGTGGGATCTTCAAATCTTTGCGTTTCAGACCATTTGTAATCATCTGGCAAATGTCCAACTTTTTGGTATATATATATATATTTTTTTCCCCACGCGTAGCGCCGGCGAGTATTCATAAAATTCGCTCAAAATTTGTTGAGAGACTCTTCTTGAAAATGCGCAAAAATAGTTTTTTTGTTTTTTCGATAAATTTCAAAATGGCGGATCACTCAAATTTTGAGGGGGGCTGGAGAAGGGGCAAATAGCTCAAATTTTTCGTTTTTGATTTCATATGAAAGAGTGAGTCACGGATACTAACATATCCAAATTTCAGCTTCTTGAGTGCATATTGAGAGGAGTTAGATCAAAAAACGGCTTTTTGAGGAAGTTTTGAGTCATGAAATTTCTTGAATCTTCCATATCTCCCCACCAAATCAAGTTAAAGGTCAAATTTTGTGTGTGAGGTTAGTTGGTGACCACAATATGACCTCTTGAATTTGGATCAAAATGGATTCAAAATGGCGGATTATCAAAATTTTGAGTAGAGCTTGAGGAGCCTCAAGTTGGTAAAAATGTAATTAATATGAATTCATATGGTTATTGGGGATAAGTTGTATACTATATCCCGAATTCACTTCCATACATGATGTTGGAGGGGGAAGGCGGGGTTATCAACCTAAAATAGTGGTGGGGGTACAGGAGGGGTCGAAAATTTTTTATTGCTGTGTCATATGATAAAATGAGCCCAAGTGACAAACGTATTTTGATTTTAGCTTCCTCAGTGATTTTGGAGGGGAGTTAGAGCAAAAAACGGCTTTTGGAGGGGAAATTGCTGCAGGAAATTTCATGAATCTTCCATATCTCATCACCAAATCGGCCTAGAATGGTCAAACTTTGTGTGTAGGATTAGTTTGTGACCAGAATATAACCACTTAAATTTGAGTCAAAATGGATCCAAAATGGGGGATTTACAAAATTTGAAGATAATTTGAGGACCCTCAAATAGTTATAATTTGAGAAATATGTGTTCGCATGATTATTTCATGGCAAGAAATACTACATTTGTGCCAAATTGAATTTCTTAGGTGTTTTTGGAAAGGATAGGGTAGGGGTTTTCAGACTTGATATTGGGTGTGGCCTGTAGTAATGAACGGTTAAACAAGGTTATTACTAAATCAAAACAAGCCCCAGTTAAAAACTCAGCTCCAGTAACGTGGCATGGCTGCTTACGTTTCTTTTTAATTTTTTTAATATGATACACTGTTAATTTCATTTGTACACTAAGAAAATAAATGAAGGAAAAAGTGCGACAATAACTTATTTTCGGAGTAATTCCTTCAATATGGAGTCATTGTTCATTTTTGTGATAAAATCATTATTCGCATATTCTGGAATTAATTACTAAGAAAAAGGAACGTTCCTCAATATTGAAAGAATCACTCCCAAAATAAGTTATTGTCACCTTTCTCCTTCAGTTATAGTATCCAGTGGCGTATTTAAGGGTGGGTACAGGGGGTCTGGACCCTCCTTGGCGATTTCAAAAATAGTATTTTTGTCATATACAAATAAGAAACAACGAAAATGTAATATGCAAATAATCAATAGTAATAAAATCGCAAAATTAAGAAATGCGAGCACGCAAATATTAATTTTACGCCATCAACTCGTACATTACCACATCAGATGAACGCATGGCGCATGTAACACGACGTCTTAATTTTTAACTTTAGATGTTTTTTTTTGATTTTTTTACTAGCTTAGTTATCATTTTTTTAATTTCTTAATTCGCAATTTAATTTCATTTTCACAAAAAAATGGTGAATAAAATTTTGAGCCTACCTAACAGATTTTTATGTTTGAAAATGTAAATTAACGTTTTTTATTCGCTCAAAATGAAATAAAATACTATATAGGCCACTTGCGTTTTTTTTTCATTATTTTACCGAAAAATTTACTCCTTTGTAAGCGTAAAAAATTTATAGGCATTTTCTTTTATTTTTAATAATTTTCGCGAGATGTCCTTATCAAATCTCGATATTATATTTTTTTCTTATCTTTTATAAATAATTTAAGTGCTATAACTTTCAACGTTTTAGGCAAATTTTCGAAAATTGAAAAACTAAAAATCGCATGATTTGAATTGGGCTACGTAATTATGAATCAACTAAAAAATGATCGAGAAATTAGAGACTTGAAATTTTCACTTACCAACGATGAACAAAGTAATAAACGACTTCATTTTCATTTTCCAAGTTATGAAATCAAAAATGCGAACAAACCAGTACTAGTAAGTACCGTTCGCTTCTATATCCACACGATTACTAAAAGACTGTGCCATATTATGGGTCTACCTGGGTACCTAGTCGTAAAAAACAATTTTTAGTATCAATAAATCAAAGGAAAAAAACACGCTTAACCAAATAAACGAGTCTCTACTCTTTACTTAAGCAACCGTTGAAGTATAATTGCAGACGTCATTCGGTGTGTAACATCTGTTTTAACGAAAATAATACTTCGAATTCGAGCAAATCATCGCTACTACATTACCTATGTATTGTTTTTCATCGCGAAGGGAAACAATTAACGCGTAAAATTTCAAATCGAGGTAAATTTTTCACGGTCTCGTGGATTTTGAAATTCTTGGATGCATTTCCATGAAAATGGATAGACCTTAGAAATGCGCACTTCGTAGATATTTTGATTAGGCTTTAAAAAACTGAATGATAATTTTCATCGTAAGGTCTTGACCGCTCGAACTTATGAAAATTCCTAATTTTTTAATCTCATGCTAAGCATGTTCCACTAACGTGAGATTTAAAAAGAATGATAAGCCCACGAAGTTAATGAATTTCCAAATTCACCTCCAGGAAAAATTCTTCGTTATGCCACTACCTTTTATTATTTTTGGGGTCATTTTGAAGTTCCTCGAATACAATATTTTTTTATTTATTGGGTGATGCGTGTATACGATTTAAACCAGAAAATTTCTTAAATCGTTCGAAATAACATGATTACTAACACAAGGTTGCTGTTTGTGTAAAGAAATCTTGTCGTAAGTCGAGACTCGTCTTGAGAAAAACTCCCAAATCCGAGAAATATTTATCGTTTTGAAAAATCAGTACTAGACCTGAATCTTGACTTCGAGAGATATTCTCCGTACCATAAAACTATTTCTCGTATTTATCGTTTTGTTCAACAAAAATATGTTGGGTTTGTGGTTTCGTAATTAAGTGGATATAAATAGGAGAGTTTTAAATACATGATGACCAGATGAATTTCAAACCAGTGTTAATTTCCAAGTCCATGCCTCACGATTTTCTTCGAAAACGCCCAACAACCACAAAAATTTCCGGTTAAAAAAATGTAATTTTTATGTTAGTGTAAAAATGTATCTAATTTATATATTTCCAACGTCAGCATACGTGTTTTCGGATACTGTCGGTTTCGAAAATTTTCTTAGGTACTCCCAAAATTTGTTTTTCAAAAATACCATTTCTACCCCAGTATAATGGATTGAATTTGGATGGTGGACTCAATTTTGAGTTTCCAACTTTTTCAGGGTTTCCTAAAATTTTATTTCGGAAAATACAATTCTCGCGTCAGTAATAGAGTTTTCGGAGATGGGAATTTCGATGTTGGGCTCAATTTTGAATTTCGAGTTTTTCGTGGGTTCCAAAATTTGATTTTTAAATTACAGGTTTTGCGTCATCATTAGGAGAATTTCGATGATGTCAAATTTCAATTTTTAAATGTCTAGGGTTCCCAAAATTTTGTTTTTGGAAATACTATTCTGGCGTTAGTCCCTGAGAGTGCCTATATTGACACAGAAATTGTTATTTTCAAAAATTAAATTTTCGGAACCCTTGAAAAAATTGGAGATTGAAAATTGAGCTTATCACAGGAGTCCCTGTACTCGAAAACTTCTATAAGGAGTGAAAATACTATTATCACGTATAAATTTTACGGAGTGTCCTCAAAAAGTTGGAAATTTAAAAGTGACGTCACGATCGAAATTCATATCTCTAAAACCACAATACTGACTTGAAGATAGGATTTTAAAAAAATAAAAGTTATAAATCGTTGAAATATTTACTATTCCAAATTGACCTCACCATCGAAATCTCTGTCTACAAAAACCCCTCTATCATGTACTCGTATCACACGTTGGTGCAAAAATGGTGATATCAAACATAAACTTTTAGGAGCTCCCGAAAAAGCGGAATTTTAAATTGACGTCATTGTCGAAATCCCAACCTTCAAAAACCCTTACGCAAACGTGATAGCTGAATTTTCTGAAATGAAATTTTGGGAACACCTGAATGAAATTTTTGAAGCATCAAAACCTCTAACGCATATTCTCTTTGCGCCCATGATAGTCAGGCACGTTTAAAAAATTATTCGAACGTCTTACGTTGCGCGCGCATTCTCGTTGAACTACAACGCGCTTTTTTGCTACGCGAAACTTTGGTTTTTGGTTTTATTAAACAACGTTGCAACACTCGTAAAATTTTCAAATTTTCGTGGTAGGTTTGGAGATAAAATATACATTTTGCGGGAAATTTCGTGATTATACCTCAAAAGCTTCATGTTTTAGGAAAACGTAAGCAGCCATGCCGCATCACTAGAGCTGAGTTTTTAACTGTGGCTTGTTCTGATTTGGTAATAACGTTGCTAAACCCTTCATCAATACAGGCCACACCCAATACCAAGTTTGAAAACCCCAACCCTATCCCTTCCAAAACAACTTAAGAAGTTGAATTCGGAACAAACGTAGTAATTATTTCTTGCCATGAAATAATCATTTTATGAACATACATAGGTACTTCTCAAATTATCTTCAAATCTTGATGATTCGCCATTTTAGATACATTTTGACTCAAATTGTAGAGGTCATATTCTGGTCATTAACTCTGATCGTACACACAAAGTTTGACCTCTCTAGGCCGATTTGGTAGGATGATTCATGAAATTTCCTAAGCCAATTTCTCCTTCAAATGCCGTTTTTCGCTTTAACTCCCTCTAAATTCACTTGGGAAGCTAAAATCAGTAGAAATTTTCAACTTTCGTGTACCCCCACCACATTATAAGTTTGATAACCCCTTCTTTCCTCCCAATATCATGTATGGAAGTGAATTTGAGATATGGTATAGGTACTTCTTACCTCCAATAATCATATGAGTTCATATTGATTACATTTTTACCAACTTCATACTCCTCAAGCTTTACTCAAATTTTGTTAATCCGCCATTTTGGATTCATTTTGATCCAAATTGAAGTGATCATATTCTAGTCACCAACTAATCTCGCATACAAAGTGTGACCTTTCTAAATTGATTTGGTGAGGAGATATGAAAGATTTAAGAAGTTTTATGACTCAAAACTTCCTCAAAAAGCCATTTTTTTGCTCTAACTCCCTTCAAAGTACACTTAACAAGCCGAATTTAGGTATATTGGTGTTCATGCCTCACTCCTTTATATGAAATCAAAAACAAAAAATTTGAGGTATTTGCCCCTTTTCTAGCACCCGTCAAAATTTGAGAGATCCATCATTTAGAATTTTTTCAAAAATACAAAAAAGTAATTTTGTCGTTTTTTTAAGAAGAGTCTCGTGAGTCACAAAAAACAAAATTTCCTCGAAATACCGGTTTTCGCTCTAATTCATTTAGGAAGCTAAAATTTTGATATTTTGGTTTCCGTACTCATTCTTTTGTATGAGATTTGTCGTAGCATAGAATTTTCAATACATAAACTTACCTACTTATAACAAATTTCACGAGGTTCACGATGTATAAAAAATTATTTTTTTCCGAAGTTTTCCAACAATAACGGTTATTCTACGGTAAGAAGATCATGAATATTGAAATTTTTTCGAGTATTTTTTTTTAATAATTTAGTAAAGCTTTTGAAATTTCCTATGGAATGATTTTTTCAAAACCCTGCTGTGTTGCAACAAAAAATTTTTAAGTTAAACTGGTTCAACGTTTGAAACATACACATTTTCAGCTTAAATCGACATTTGTATGCAAAATATTGGCATGAAATTAATTTATCTATACATCATTGCAAAGCTCGTGAAATTTTCTCTACGACAGAATTTTCATAACATCTAGTTGTAGGAAAGAATTTTGAGTTATTTTTGGTAATACGTAGAATGTTCTTGCTTAAGCTGATGTAATTCGTGGAAACTTCATATGTTTTTGTCGAAAAATTTTACCGTATTTTGTAACATTTGAGACGGGTTTATTAAAGTTGTGGACTAACTCAGCAATAAAATTTTGGCGCTAGGGAACAATAGGGAACATTATGGTGTCTCGTTTTGTTCGAATTGCGTAGCACTTACCGATTATTAAATTTAGCTATGTAGGTACGACATACGAAGTTACGAACATCTATTTTTGATGGTGTTTGATTTATGCCTTGGACGTAGAATTTTTTGCTTAAACTGTTGTAATTCATGAAAATTTTATGGGATTTTGTCGAAAAATTGTACCGAATTTTAAAGTATTTGAAACAAGGTTTCGTGCATTTTAGGGATTAGATATCACCTGATTAGGCGTAAAATTTAAAAATGAGTACGTTTTTTGAGCAATGATAAAAAAAATGATCACATTGATTAAATGTAATGAAATATCAACAACTAATTTCTCTAATAATGACTTCATCACTTTTGAATTACCTTTGTACGTCCTTTTTATCAAACAGGGCGGTAGGTCTGTGGGCAAACTTAAAAAAAAATGAAACAAGCCCATCGCAATGAAACGCGCGTGGATCTACGTCTACGCTCGGAAACGTATATTTTAGCGAACAAACTAACTAAAAGTTTCCGGAAGTTGAGGAATTTGTATGTAATTAAAAGTGGAAAATTTTATTTAATTTTTTTCTTTTTCAGTCTGTGAATATCAATATCGGTTTCGGAAAAGTTGTTCGCAAAAATTCCGCTAATTAACATTTTTGAAAAGTTTTCGTCTTTTCGGTTTGTTTATATAAATGGAATTTTAAAAGCTGGTGATTAATTTCATCGTTTGCAAAACGAATAGGTGATTAGGTTGTCTATTCAAAGAGCTTCGAAACTGTTTTTTCCGTAATTTTATTTGTTTAGCTATAGATTAATAATTTTACGCTTTGTATAAAAACCCATCGTAATATCATTAAAATACCATTATGTAGTGTAGCATCGGATAATATATACCTACATTTATTATACTCATAATCAATTGGAGGAAACTAAGCCGATGTATTAAATTGTAAGTATATGCAAGTGAATGCAGCAAACAAAACCCATTATGGGAAAGTACAGATAACCAAGTTAGGCGTTAGGGCAATCGGCGTAAAAGGTTATAGTGCTGCGAAAAATAACACGTTTTTCGTTAAACGTTGGTAATTATCGAAAAGAGAAATTTCTTTTGAGGAATTGCGAAACTAAGCGGAAAAATTTATAATCTGCTCCTTTAATTAGAAGCCAATGTAGATAAGCTTTTACATAATAACTATAAAACTTGCGTAACATTCTACTCGGCAACACTTTGTAGTACATGAGTTAATAAGACGAGAAGGGCGGGGTAAACGTAGGGGAGACCTGCAATTACAAGTTAACAATAAAAGTTACTCAAGAACACCTCCTTTTTCCTGTTAGAAATTATCCCCTTTAGTCGTACAATCGCATAATATCTAGTGTAACGCAACAATTCTCTCATTTAAGAAACTTCCGCGCTTCTCGTGTTCCTATGGCGAAAGATAAAACATCTAGCGCAGCTCTTCCTCTCTTGTATCAGTTTTATTGTTATTTACGAAGTTTCCAATAAAATACGGCGAACTTTTCATTTTCCCTGTCATAAAAATTATTTTCCAGAAAACGCCATTGTTGTAGTTATTTCGCTCGGTAAGCGTTTAATTGGACGTTCGTTATAACTGAAGGCGCCGAACTTACGAAACTCTTAAAGAGGGTGAAATTGAAAGAACAATAACGTTAACTAATGATAAAAGCTCTTAATTGTTACACGAAACTTTTCTTTTTTCTACGTTTATGCAACAACATTTTGTAACTAAGTTAGAGTAAAAAACATCTATATATTTTAAGCGACTCCTTAAATTTAAAATATCGCTGTAGGTAGATGACAATAATTTCTATATGCTGATAGTAAGATTACAGATTATTGAACATTCAAGTAAACTAGGTATCGTTCGTGTAATCCCGACATGATCACTCATTTTTACTGGTATGAAATTAGGATGTAATTATCACTTATAACTATTTTATGTGAAAGCTCCAGCAGTGTCTCCATCATAGGTTAGGTGATGAATAATTCGCGAGGAGTAATGATTTTAAGAATTTAAAATTATCTACTAAAAATGGAAAAAATTAATGAAAACAGTTAAAAATTGATTTAAATAGGCATAAATTAATCCTTATTTAAAATATATTACTTGGACAAATTTTCATTTATTAGAAAGGCCATGATGTAGAGAGAGAGAGAGATGGGGACGTCAAATAGATTTAGGCATTTTTACATACCTTCTCTTTAACTTTAAAATTCTGAAAAAGTATGGTAATTATACCTACTTAGGTATGAACATAGGGTACAATATTTTTGATAAATGACAAGTGACAATCCGTAAGAGCGCAGTAGGAAATCCTGAGATTTTCAACCAAACTTTTGTGGGTAGAAATTTTTGAAAAATTGTAAAAATGAGCCCTATCAAAGTATATACATTCTTATTGGGAGGTTTAGAGGACCGTAATAAAGGTGTGTTTTGGTGGTCAAAATCCTCCTGTGAGTTCAATTTCTTGAAATTTTGAATAATGTTGAATCGCATCATTTTCTATAATAAGAGTGGTCGTGTAAATTTGTATGAAAACAGATTTCTTATACCTATCGTGCGTTGAAGTGATTCGGGTACAATCAACGAAAAAATCTCTTCATTCCATTTATTTAAAATTGATTTTTTCAAAAGCAAAGAAATTGTAATGCAATTGAAATGAATTTATCAGCCTTAAAATTTATTAAAATAATTGTAAAAATAATTTCTGATTTAGAAATTGTAGTTTAAGTTTTAATTCTTATTATGTTATCAACAAACTGAGATTTTTCCGCTAATTGTACCCGAATCACTTGAATGCACGGTATACGAAAAAAATTGTATCTTTCACAGCTGGGGGGCGGTAAAGATGATTCTTGACGGGTGTGAGGTTTATGACCCGAGCGAAGAGAGGGTAATAAGTCACACGAGTCAAGAATCAATCTTTTTCCCGAGTAATGAACGAAATTTTTCTTAAATGCGGGAGTAAAGTAACGTTTTCCTGAATCATTGAAATAAAAAACTAAAGTGCATCTTCTTATCATATTAAGATTCTGAAGTACATTCATAAATTTGTCGTGCATTTAAAAAAAAAATTAATGTCATTGCAAAAATACCATCCTCCCATTACCCTGGCTGTAGATCTGCAAAACGTTGGCTTTAAATATAATTTTTGAAACTTCTCCCATTAATATATTCTGGCATCCTGGTATTCCTGGCTCTGGCAATACAGCCCAACGGCACTACTCCCTTATAGGACTTTTTCAAAAATTTGTAAATGATAAATAGTATTTTTTTTTTATTTAGAACTACCGAAAAAGCAGCTATATAGACCTACAAGTTTTACTCATGCTCCAACTTGTTCAATGATGTGAATACACGTACTTTGATATGTACCAAAATGTGTACTAATCTGAGAAAAAAATAAATGCTGCACGTATTTTTCAACGATGAAGCTAAAAATAAATATTTTATCATTTTACCGCGAAAACAAAAAATGAATTAAAGAGATACCGAGATTTTCGTAAAAACTTAAATTTTCAATATTTTTTTTAACTATTATTGTTCCATATTATGAGTAATCATATCATACTCACGTAAGAATGTCAGTTTAAAAAGCAAGTCTTTGCACTATCTCCATAGATGAGCCGGTTCGATTTATTTGTGATATTTCTCCGCGAGTTGAAATAATAATATCCTCAAAACATTGATAAAATGACTTCAGTCGCTTCTCCCTCATCGTTCCATGACGCAGTCACAATAAGACAAAAATTAAATATTTTAGAAGCATGGCGAAAGTCTCAAGAAAACGAGCTAATGCTAGAAAAAGCGAAAAAAAATCCCTCTGGTAAGTTCTCTTCACAGAATTGCATTTCTTATTTTGATTCTAATAATTTTTCAACTAACACGCAAATGAATGTTACAGAAAAACAGATCTCTAACAGTAACTCTTCTTCACGACGTAATCTTGGTGTATGTATATAGGTATTTTTCAACCTTAAAAGTGTTCCAAGCATCTTCAATAATGTATGAATGTTACAGGAATGCAATGAATTCACTAAAATTGAAGAACAGCCTTTAATGCCAGCACATGCAAATTTTGAAGCTTTAATTGATGCTAAATTAAAAGAAGCAAATGCTCAAAACAACATCGAAATTATTTCTACTGATAAACAAATTCAGAAAAAACCGTTCCTTAAGAAAGGTCAAGGTCTGTCGCGATTTCGAATGAAACCCGAAGATTTCAAGTTGAAAGATAACGATTCTAGTAACAGCGCACAAAAACTTGTAAAACCCACTCAACATCAATCTTCGGTAAGTTTCAAGTAACATTTGATGATTTACGATTTTCTATGGAAATCAACTTACTAATCATTATTTTCTCTCAGGATAAAAGCAATTCTTTGCAAGCCTTCGAAACGTTGGAAGAACAAGCCAATAATTCTAGCTTTTGTTCGACCTCTTCCATGGTCGAACAACTAATGGAAGATTCCATAAAATCAACTCCCATAAAAAAAGACAATTCGTCGAACGAGCAATGTTTGAGGGTCTTACAAGAACAATACGCGCGTACCACCCAAAATCTAGGCGATATGTTGAAAAATTATGAGTACTACGGTATCAGGCGGCTTGATATTATTGACGAAGAGCCATCTAAATTAGAAGACTCTAAGCCCAGCATCGAAGAATCATCTCATCCCAACATGAATGATTTTAACATCAGTAATACTGACGAGTGTTGTAGTGATGATCAATCTGATAATGAAACCAGTTCCAAATGCAGTTGTTGCCAAGACAATAACAATTACTTGTCAACGTCTGTGTCCGTATACGAAGAGACAACCACAGTTTACAGCCCTATAAAAAATACGCTGCAGAACCGTCTGAAAGAACTGGAATCGGAAATCGACGCTTTTAGAAGCGAAAACGCGCATCTCAGTAAATTACGAAGCGAGTACGAAGCCGAATATAATAAATTTTGCGAAGAGAAAACGCAAATTTTGAAAAAAATCCGAGAAGAGCATATTACCGAGCTTAAAGAACTGAAAAAGAAAAGAAGAACCTGCAGCGCGAAAAAATCGCTTTCGAAAAATATTTGAAAGAAGGAAAACATCGAACCAGCAAAGAGGAAAAAGAAGAAATTAGATTGTTAAAAGAAGAAGTACGTTTTGTTCGCACAATTAATTCGATTTTTATTAATTTAATTTTAATAATTTCTCGTCATTCGTAGATTAAAAATTTAAAAGAAAAAATGAACGAAAAAGAAGGAAGATGGGCCGCAGCTCAGGCTAGAATTAGAACCGAAATGAAACAGCTCAAGGATCACAACACCAAACTCAAAGAAGAAGTCGAGAAATTACGAAAATCTTCGAAAAGCGTAAGTATACCGTTAAACGCTCTAAATATATTGAAAAAATAATCGACGAAAATTCTTGTATTTTTACCAGGTTTCGTTTGCTCCTTTGAAAAAAAGCAAATCCAGCTCCAGTATTTTACGTAGAATTGACAGCGAATTGGAAAAAACTCAGAAAACAGTACAAAGATTCCAAAGCCCTCCGACATCTCCGGACAGTGGTTTAGATGATACAAAGGTGAACGAAAACGATTCTCGTGAACATTACTCCGAATCAATAAAGCCGGAATTAATTCAACGTACTAGTGGAGATGTCAGCGATGAGGAGAAAAGAATCGTCGAATCCAAAGCTTTGGAGATATACGACAATTATGGTAATAGGGAAAAACTTTACGCCGATGGTAGAAAAGAAATTTGGTATCCAAATGGCAACGTAAAGAAGATTTCAGCTGATGGTAAAGTTATCAAACAATTTATTATAACGGCGACGTCAAAGAAATCTCCACAGATTTGAAAATGGTTAAATACTTTTACGCTGAGAGTAAGATTTGGCATTCTGAGTACGAAGATGGACACGAAATAATGGAATTCCCTAAGTACGTCTGGTATTTTTGAGGTATATATTGTACAATATGAAGATAAATTTTAATGTGAACATTCGTTTCAGTGGGCAAGTTGAGAAGAGGTATAAGGGACAATCTGTCGAAGTTATTTATCCAAATGGTACGGTTTACAGCATGACAGCTTCCGGGGATAAGAAGTGGGTTCATTCTGATGGCACTACTATAGTTCATTATGCGGATAAAAACGAAAAGAAAATATTTTTTTCAAATAAACAAATTGAAACTCATACACCTGAATACAAAGTAAGCGAACGATAATGTTTTTTAAAACGAAAAAAGTAATGAATAAATTTAAATCGACGATATTTTTCAAATTTTTAGAAACGAGAATTCCCCGATGGAACTACTAAAACTATTTATATCAACGGAATGCAAGAAACTAAATACCCAAATGGGCGAGTAAGATTAAAAACTAAAGATGGCCAACTTCTTTCTGATTCTGAAGTCACGTGATACCTTTTTCATAAATAGAGCGACACTGGCATTTACCAAAGTTATATTCCACTCAGGATAATTATTTTATACGATATAAAAATAATGATTGTAAATAAATAAAAACAATAACTATACAATTTTAATAGTAAAAATTTGTAACATTTTTTTATGCGTGAGAAACTTGTTTTAAAGGTGGTTCGATGCGTTGTAACCTTTCAGCGACTTTCCTCTCGCTCCACTCCTCGAGTCTTGGATTTGGTTCACTCTTAACAGTTGGATCGAGTACTAAATCAAAAGGTATTAGTAACTGATGTTCAGATGTTCTAAATAATCTTCGTAAGGCATCCGTAGCGGCCATTTCATGAGCTATTTTGATACTTTCTCCGGGACCTGATGAAAGAGTGGGTTAAGTGAAAATTTAAAGGGTGGCCAAAAAATGAAATTATTTCGTGATACTTCATATTACTCACCCAGTCCTATCAATTGTTTGTCGATATAGAGTCCAATTCTGTAACAAGATAGTATAGTGTTTCTGCCAGCTTCGCCGACTAACCTAGGCTCAGGTTCACTTAAACCTTCGTTATTACAAATTTTTTTTAAAGCAGAAATCGGATCTTCTATGGCCCATAGATTGTTTATATCATTCTGAGCTAGTTGTGATATTATAAAATCTCTGACAAATAAAGAAGCACGATCTGGTCCCGAACCTTCTTCTAAAGCAGCCACTAAAGCTTTAAGAACTGAAGCGCGAGTAGACTTCAAGACAGGAAAATCCTAAAAATACGTGGATGGAGTCGATATTAATAATGAAGTAATGAAACATTATTTTTGTGATGTACGTGATTATAATTTTTTTTTTGTTAAAAAAAAAAAGAAATATATACTTACAGCACATAAAATAAGTTCTGTAGTTCCAATATGGGAACTTATATATGATAACATATCCCAACTTGTTAAATGATGAAGTATAGCTCTGAAAACGAACAAAAAACGATGAGTAGATGCAAAAAAAATTAATCTTATGGAAGATAATAAGCGACATACTGAATTCCTTCTTCAGGAAAGTAAGGTAATGTATGCCTCATATAGAGTGGTATGAAATTTTTGATAAATTCATTTCCATGTTCTACCAATTCGGTGTTATCAAATTTTTCCGCAGATGTAGTCTCAATGCCAACCTTTTCTTGCTCTTCTTCCAATTTAAGGACGTATGATCGTTCGGTTAACGCTTTTCTAAGTAATTCAGGATCGAAGTCCTCACGTAAACGTTTTCCAAACGAGTACAATTCGGCATCGTAATTCCTGATATAAGCAAATTAAATGAATTATGCTGAAATATAGGATACAACTTCAGCATATAATTATTCAACTTCGACTTTAAATTATCATTACCATTCGATGAATGTGTTTCGGTGAGTTGGTTTTTCACGACCGAGTAGTTTTTTCCTATTTTTCATTTCTCTGAGATATGGATTAAACCATCGATGATAATTTTCCGCGCCTAAATAAAATATGATAAATAGTAATATGATTTATTCCATTTCATATCAACGGATGAGTACTTACGCATGTAGCATGGGTTCGGTAGATTTACGAAGCGGCTTGTTAGTTGAGTTAATTTGTACATGGTATTCATGATGGAGTGAAATTTTAAAGAATGGATTTCTACGAGCAATATATTCAGAAAAATATTCTGATGTTCTACGGTACGAACATAACTTCAATGAATTATTTATATTTATTAATTAAATATTAAAAATAATTATAAGAAAGAATGGTAAAATGCATATTTTTATGGATAAAAGTTATTTGAGTGATAAAGAATTACATCCTAATAAGATCCTAATGCAACCACTAGAGGTCGCTAGTTTAGCGCATGCGCAGAACTCAATTGTTGCAAAGTCCAAAACACAAATTTTGTGTTTTGTGTTTTGAGCAAAATGGTATCACAATCACAACAAAATAACAAAAATGTCGACTTGAGCTGAAAACACCAAATTTTTACGATATGGAAACGCAAAATCTTCATTATAAAATGCCCAGAAGAGTTACGTGTTTTGAATGTGATAATTCTACGTGTCATGATGAAAATTTAATGAAATACTGTACGAATGCTTTGAAGGTAAGCTGTTCGCCTAGTCTTATATTCTTAGCAGACTGTGAATTTGCCCTTTAATTTCTCTAATGTTTTTCGTAGTGTTGGAAATTCATAGGCAGAAATGAAGAAGGTCAGATTAAAGTTGAAAGAGGTTGCCATCTCAACCCAGAAGAAGTCAATATTTGCATGGTTAATCGTACCTTACTGAATAAAAATTATGTTATGGAATGTTGTGCCGAAGAATATTGTAACGATGGAGATTTCCCTAATTTACCTCTTTTGGATCAAGGTATGTAGTAAAATACCTGGGAATCTTTCATTGGTTTGTTATTCATGATGATTACGATATTTTAACAGTGATTCAAGGCGAATATAATTCCTTGATAAAGTTACGCCTGGCTCTGTTCGAATCTGTTTTCTTCTTTGGTATTTTCATCTTTATAGTCGTATTAGTATCACTGTCAGCGTACTTATGCGTCAAACAGAAGCGTAAAAAGAAGATATTAGCTGCTAGGTCGTTATCCTTTGATCTAGATGAAGTCTACGATGGAGATCCTGTCTTCAAAACTACGGCTACCATTGGTGATAGTACGTTGAAAGTAAGTCCCTACGCGAGATTATTAAATATGTTAAAATTGAAACATCTTAATAAAAGATATATTCACCTTTTAGGAATACTTGGAACAATCTATAACCTCAGGGAGTGGTTTCGGTCTGCCTCTGTTATCGCAAAGGACTTTGGCGAAACAGATTTCGCTAAAAGTTTTAGTTGGTAAAGGAAAGTATGGCGAAGTTTGGTGGGGACTGAAAAACGATGTGAATGTTGCTGTTAAAATATTTCTTTCGAAAGATGAATCGTCATGGGCTCGTGAAACAGAAATTTACAAGTAATTCAATGAAAGATTTATTTCCCCAATTTTGCTAATGTTAAATACTCAATTATGTTAAATTTGACTATTTTCTTATTCTATAGCACGGTATTAACTCAACATCCGAATATACTCAATTATATTGGATCAGATATGACCAGCAACCACGCATCTTCAACGCAATTATGGTTGGTTACAGATTATCACGCTCAAGGTTCACTTTACGATTATTTGAATCGTTATACACTCAATTATCAGCAGATGTATAAATTCTTATTCAGTATTATTAAAGGAATTAATCATTTGCATGAAGAAAAATTTGGAGTTGAGGTACCATTCGCCCTTTACTTCTTCTACAAAATTGATAACTTTGGTCTAATGTAATTTGGTTTTTTTTTTAGGATAAACCGTTCATTGCGCACAGGGATATCAAAAGTAAAAACATTCTAGTCAAACAAGACGGTGAATGTGTAATAGCTGATTTCGGATTGGCAGTAACATATTACCAACGAACAAATCAAATTATAACAAGTCCGAATCCAAGAGTTGGAACCAAACGTTATATGGCTCCTGAAGTCTTAGATCAAGTGTTCGTATATTTTAGTAATTTAGATTGCTCCTGTTAAGACTACTTTCGAATAAAATATTTCGTAATTTCTTATTACAGAATGAATACTAATGTTTTTGAGTCCTACAAAAGAGCTGACGTGTACTCCCTCGGTTTAGTATTCTGGGAAATATGTTGGAGAACAACTTCGAATGGAATTGTCGAAGATTATAAACCACCGTTTTATGATTGTGTTGGTGCTGATCCTTCTTTCGATGAGATGCGTAAAATTGTATGCACAGATCAAAGACGTCCAGTAATTCCTAATAGATGGGCCTCCGATTCGGTATCTATATTTTTTTATTATTTTGAAATACTGAATATTATAGATTAAATACTTTGTATCTTGAATTCTTCGTGAAGAAAATTACATTGCTATTCTCTTTGCATTTTTTGTAGGTTTTGCAGTTTATAATGAAAATAACGAAAGAATGTTGGCACCAAAAACCTACCGTCAGACCTTCATGTTTGAGGATTAAGAAGACGCTTCAGAAATTGAATTTATAATGAAAATTACGAATGAATTTGTAATATTATAAGTTCAACATTAGTATTCGTTGATTCTCATTTTGTAATTTTGTTATGTTGACAAGTGATGTAATATTTTTGTACTGTATAATCGAACAATTATTTAATTTTACTATTCTACTGATATCTCGCAACTCGCCATAATATTAATGTTAATTTTTTTAACTTTTTTAATAATAAATTGGACATTATATTTTAAGACTGAAAGTTTAATTATAATTAATGACCTATTAATTATTTTATTATTATTTATTTATTGCTTATGTCTGCGGTCAATGTTGAAAGTAAATTTTTAAGTTGGTTATTTCAGTGTCATTTGTTTTATGCTTATGAATAATTGTAAATCGAATAGTTGCCATTCGCTTAAATAGGAAGGGCTCTAGGTTGTACTGACGAAAAAATTAACACTGTAAAGTAAAGGAAATAGAGACTACCTCTTTTCAGAGCTTTTCAGAAATAAAAACATTTCAAAAAATTATTTTTTTAGACAATGAAATTGAGATCTTCAGGATTTAGATTTGGATTTAGATGATAAAATATGCCCGATTTTTATTTTACCACGGTTATAAAATATAAATTACTTTTGTAGGCAGCACCGTAGCACCTTTGAGAACTGAACATTTTTTTATCGTGTGCCGATATCCGATAATTAGTGCTAGGTACATGTTTTTAACTTTGTGTTGCTTTGCTTCCTGCAAAATAATTTCAAGTTAATAGAAAATACCCTCGAGGTGAGGTACCCTTTGAGGGCCTACCAGAAATTTTCCGACCAATTCTATCTTTTTTGGAAATAAAAAGCAAAAAATGGAGGAATCCAACATTTATCTCAAGTTTTCGTTTTCTTTTACGTCTGTAGATGTCGTCATATCACCGTTTCTTATGAACTTTTGAACTGGCTAAACGTAACGTGAAGCAAGTCAAGAATTCAACTCCCCAAAAAAAATAACTTCTTTTTTTGCAAAAACTAGTAGGCCCGTTGCGACATTGTCGCAAAATAATATTGTAAAGTTATGAAGGAATGAAGTAAGAACCAATGTTCTCATGTGAATATTAGAATACTGTCTTTCTGATATAGCTTGAGACTTTTCAATATCGCAAAGTTGAGTAAAAAGCGCAACAATTTTTACAATTCCATTATGTGTATAAAATCAATAAATAATACCTAGTGTTCATATTTAGAATCCTGATAAAGCATAAAAAAAATTCAGTAAAAAGTAAAATATGTATAATTAAAGCGAATAAAATGGTCCAGTTGCGACATTGTCGCTACAGTACTTCGAGCATTCACACATGAAGGCCAGTCCAAAGTCCAAACAATAAAAGTGAAGTGGAATTATCATGTAACATTTTGAGAAAAATACTACTAATGAAAATATAATTTTCATTGGTAGCATCAGGTCTGTAATAACGGATCGTTTAACGTTCCGTTCTCGATCTGGTATCCATTCCTGGGTCATTCCATTACGTTCCAACTTTGAAGGTTCCGTTTCCTTACATTTTATTCTGTTCTTTACCTCCTTTTCAGTTCGAGTTGATAAAGTTATGAGTTTAAGTTTCGTCTTATTATTATTATTATTTTTTTATCGATAGACAAACAATCAAATTTCAATTTCACATCAAAAAATTCACATTGCACTGGACTTGTACGGTATTAGGAACAATTTTGCCAACATTCAAATTTCAAAAAATGAAAACAGTGTAAAATAACGGACCACTAACAAAATTGATCCGTTACGTTCCCTTACGTTCAGTTCTCAAAAATTTCGTTTTGTTATGTTCCATTCCATTCCGTTACTGAAATTAATAAATTGCCCGTTACGTTCTGTTATTCTGTTACGTTCCATTACCGTTATTACAGCCCTGGGTAGCATTTTTCTGAAGAATAAGGCAACGAAATGATTTGAAATTAAACATGTTTTAAAGTCTTTGTTTGAGGGCGCTTATTTTTCATTTCTTTTTTTTTTATATCAACTTTTTCGCATTTACCTACTTATTTTCCTAAGCACTGCCTCAATGACAGCATAACTTTGGGTAAGTTTCCCCGTTGCGGCCAGGGCTCAAAATCCTTAATGCGAAAATCTGAAAGATTGAAATCCGAAACTGAATCTAAATCAGAAATGATTGAAAATCAGAAACGGAATCCAAATCCGTATCCGAATGGAAAATCCGTTTCATTTTGGATCGAAGTTTGCTCTTTTCAGGCTTTTTTTAAAAACGTTTTAGAGGGCAAATTTGTTACCAATTTTCGCGTTTTTTTTCTTATATTGCTAATATTTATAATAATTGAAACTTTTTAGCTCTGCATGGTACAAAATTGTCAAATTTAATTTTCTGTCCCAGTTAAAATTTAAAAAATTGAAAAAAATCCAAATCCGATACTAATCCAATTTTGAATCCGAATCCAAAATGGAAATCTGAATCCAAAAAAATTGAAATTCGAATCCGATTCAAATTTGAATCCGTATCCAAATCCGAAACCGTATCCAAAATTCAATCGAATTTTGAGCCTTGGTTGCAATGTAGTCGCAACAATCGTATCACCAGCATTGAAAGTTGAAATACCAATACCAATGCCATACTGGAACAAATACTGAGGTATTGGAATTATTGCAGATTTAGCGATAAATGCGGACGCTGTATGTGGTATTACCAGTATTGTACTAACTGCTTTGGAAGGTAGGATACTAAATAATTATCAATACCATACCAATTGCGTTGAAAGTTGAAATACCAATACCAGCACTGTACCAATTAATGTAGGATACCGAATACCAGTACCATACCAACTGCGTTAAAAGTAGAAATACCAATAGTCCAGGGACTGCGAAGGGGAGATGGTCAAGTACCTCCACCTCCGCCTCCTACCTCCAAAAAATGTAGTACCTCCTGGATGTACCTCCGAGATACCTCTGCGGTACTTTCTGGAGTTGAGAGGTACCTCCAGAAAGTAAAAAGTACCTTCAATACTATTATAGAAACTTAGAAAGTATTGAAAGGTAATACAATAACATTACCTTTCAGTTTCAATACTTTCTATAATTATTGTAGGTACTTTTTGCTTTTCAGAAGTACCTCCTAGCTACAGGAGGTACCTTGGAGGCACCATAGAGGTACCCCTTTGAGGTACCCTCGAGGCACCTCAGAAGACCTTAGTCAAAGTGACCCCCCTCCGCCTCTTACCTACAAAAAATTTCATGTAACTCAACTTCTGAGTACCTCCATCTCCGGTAAAATGGATACGTCCAGGCGTCCTCCTACCTCCGCCTGCACCTCCACCTCCGCAATACTTGATAGGACACAATATCAGTACCATTCCGACCCCTTTGGAAATTGAAATATAATACTGATGCTATACCGACCAAAAAGAACACCGAGGTACCAAGCTCTGTGTTTTTTTACTCTTTTTCCAAAAAAAAAAATTATTTCAAAAAGTATTTTTTTCAAAAAAGAATTTAGTTTGAATCATGCTGAAATGAGTACCTATTAAGAAGATCATAGAAAGAGCTTTACCCGTTGTTCGTTGTAGAACCCATTTTTCTAATATCCGCAATAAAAAAAAAAGAGTTTTTCTGAAAAATAGTTTTTCAACATATATTTTGATGAAGAAAACCTAAAATAAATATAGAAAAATTCAAAATTTCAGAATCTCATATAGGACTCTGTTCGCACTCAAAATTCATACATAATGAAAAGGAAACCCCAAAATTCATATTTCTTAGTTCTGCAAACTTTAAATAATATCATCAAAATAAAAGGCGAAGAGATGGAAAAATTATGAAATGGACACCTATTAGTTTTCATGATTCAAAATTTTGTTACTTTCGGAAATTGGAAACCGACGCTAACCAACGCTCTATCTCTTAAAGCAACAAAATGAGGATCCCACCTTAAAAGCCTCTAATAAAATTCATGTAAAAAATTTTATTTAGTTTGAAACATAAGATCAAGTTTTTGAAAATCTGATAAAACATTTTATATGTTTTGAAACCTTTTTTAATACATATTTCTTTATCACACAAAAAAAGTAAAAAACAAAAAATGATTATGCTGCTGAAAAGTGTAGGTATTAAGAAATCTGTTTAAAAAAAAAATCGCTGAAATGGAAACTGATATTGGATATTATTTAGAATATTGCCAGCGTTGGAAAATAATTACAATAATTATACAAAAAAAAAAAAAAGAAATTTAAAAAATGTAAGTAACAGCAAATAGAACACTTGGCTAAGAATTCAACTCATTTGAAAGATCTAACCTTGCTTTGTTTTAAAACAAATTAGGTAGGTATTTAGTATAAAATGAAGTATTAAATTCCGCAAGCTGTCATACCGTGCGTCCAAGTGATTCGTATACAATCAGCGAAAAAATCTTTTTCCAATTACTTAAAATTGATTTTTTCAAATGCAAAGAAATTGTAATGCTGTTGAAATGAATTTATCAGCCTTAAAATTCACTGAAATAATTTTAAAAATGATTTCTAATTTAAAAATTATAGTTTAATTCTCATTATGTTATCAACGAATCACTTGGACGCACGGTATAATATAATGTTTCAAAGAATCCTCTCTTCGCTATGTATGTATACTATAATAATACGATGAGAAAAATTTAATCAACATTTGAAAAAGCGTTAACCCCTTGAGTTCTAGTTTAAAGCGCTGATAAAGCTTAAAAAAAAGAAAAGAACAGAAAGAAAGAAATATCAGGGATATCAAACTTGAAATTCACTAATCCGTCAAACGTATATTAAAAATAACAATCCCTTCGCTAAAATATCATGTAGAATGGTGAGAAAAATAAAGCAAACCCTTAGAAAATCTCGTAGAATAATAATAGGTAGTTGACCAAAATTAAAATGTTAATGCTAAAAAACGAAAATTTTAGATTTACTCTTCATTTAACTTGCGTTGGACGCGAAGTCACGAGCTCACGACCCAATATTATTACCTGATTTTTATTGATCATTCTATCAAGAAAATTAATGGCTAGAAGAATTCAAAAAATTTTAATTCTCGAAAAAAAAAAAAATACAGAATAACGAAAATAAAACATGAAAAAACAAAAAGCGCGCCAAAGTCACTGAACCATGCTATGATGCGCACATACGCGCGCTGTACGCACGCCACACAGACATACATAGAGAATCAACCAATTAAAAATCGCTTCAAACGTAAGTAGGTAAAAAAAAATAATGATAGGAAGACGAACGCTGGCTAAACTCGCGACGCCAAAGGTCGATGCTGCCCTAGTTTTCTTTATAACATTAGAAACCCCATCTCAGCGAGTCCCCATAGGAATAAAATTTCACAGAATTCTTTTAGTATAATAAGATGGAATTTTGAAAAACGAAATAATTAAGTTTTATCAACTAAATCATTAATTTTTTGTTGTTACGATCTGAACTTCGTAGTATATGGTGTTGAAATTACAATGTGAAGCAATTTTAGTTGTGTGGTTATCGTCTTAAAAGGTAGTTGAGACGTCTTATTATTCATTTCAGCAATGCATGCTAACGGAATTACCAAAACGGAGCTGCTCAGCATCGCGTTCGGTTGACTCTTTTATCATTAGGCACATTTTTTACCGTAAGATGGCTTGTCACTCAGTTTGACCCCACAAATCGTCAGAAAAAGATCGCTAAGAAGAAGGTAGTTTAGTCAATCTATCACTAAGTATTGCTTTTATCAATTGTACTATAGATATGTTCTTTGTGATTTAAATGTAAGCATAATTTCATGTATTTTTTGAATTGAAAAAAAAAACAATTTTTCTAGGCCAAAGAACAACTCAATAAAATAAGGATCCCGAACAAAGATGTACGTATAAATTTACTAAAGGAATTTCTTTGTTTTTTTTGAGCATACATTGATATTCTTCAACTTCTAGCTTAATGACTATGAAATGATGATAGCTGGACACTTGGTTAATCCTGAAGAAATCTAGTGGATTGGTCACAGATTGCGGTTTGGATGATGTAATCGAGGAATTGAAGGAGACTGTAATATTACCAGTAGTCAGAAAAGATTTATTTTCCGAGTCAAAATTAACTCAACCACCTAAAGGTATCATTCGCTTACGTAAAAGATCAACTTTAAAATATCTCAGTTCTTGGATTTTACAAAACATTTGTTTTGATTTGGAATACAGGAGTTCTGTTATATGGTCCTCCCGGTTGTGGTAAACGATGATCGCTAAAGCAACAGCTCGAGAAGCTGATATGCGTTTTATTAATCTAGACGTTTCTATTTTAACGGCAACAAATGGTACGGCGAAAGTCAAAATTAGCCGCCGCTGTATTCTCATTGGCTGTGAAATTACAACCATGTATCATTTTCATCGATGAAATCGGTAAACAAGTGGGTTTATATGTTGATTTGAGATGTGAATACTAACGTAACAGTTTTCAGATTCGTTCCTACGACGCAGAAATTCTAGCGATCACGAAGCCACAGCTATGGAAGGCTCAATTCATGTCGCTGTGGGATGGCTTGATTACAGATCCAGACTGCACCGTCATTGTAATGGGCGCCACAAACAGACCTTTGATTTAGATAAAGCAATACTTCGAAGAATGCCTGCAACTTTTTTTATTCGTTTACCTGTACGACACTTTTATTGCGTATTTTTAAGTAAGAAATGACGGGAGATTATTAGGCGTCTGTTGGATTTTTAGAATGTTAGTCAGCGCCGACAAATTTTGCAATTAATATTGGAAAGACGAACCGTTGGAGGAATGTAGATATCGATCTTTTGGCTCGTAACTCCGATGGATTTTCCGGTAGTGATTTGAAAGAGCTGTGCCGTAATGCTTCTATTTACAGAGTTCGAGATTATTTGAAAAATATGTCCAATCGGTTAGTACTTTACTTCTCTAGTACGTTTTAAATTTATTGATGCAATCATGAATACGCGTTTTGCAGAAATAATTCTGGTGATAGACCTAATCAATCGCGAACATTACGTAGTA
>VFXL01000579.1:74365-90603 GCA_009761765.1 Phenacoccus solenopsis | reverse complement strand
TTATTTTTTTTGAATGTTCATATTAATGCGCATTCATTCAAATTACCATCTATACATATTTTAATTTAAAATAAGTACATCTGTTCGTACACAGTTTGAGGAGGTGTAGTGCGAGGTAAGTAATTGTATACTAAGGAATTTTTTTCTAATTCTTCGTTGGGAAATTTATTATTATTACTTTTGGATAACCGAACAATGTCATCATAGAAGTATCTGTTCGCTAATAAAAGCGGTTCCAAGTGATCTATATTTTCTGTAGCCAGCTATTCGAAAGCAATTTTCTCCGGATAGAACTGAATGCCGAGAAATGGATATCTAATGTCCTCTACACTGGCTATAAATTCTACATTTTGGTCACTAGTAGTTGCTGATGTAATTTTCCAATCTCTATTCAAAGAGGAATTGGCAAAATCTTCTACGTATGCGCACCATCCGGAAATAAAAAGCAATTGTGTATAATTCGATTGTTGTAAGACTCGTGTAAATATATACTGTAAATATATTTCTAAAAGCATCCTCAGATCATTTTTATAAGTTTAATCTAAAAATATAGCTTTTTTTGGAATATTTGATTTTATGTTCAAGAATTAGCCTTATGAATTTTTTTTTCATGTCGAAAAACCAATGCGTAGAGTACCACCTTAAAGGGCATAGGAGGATGAACTTTTGGGACCGCTCCCAGCTTTCATTTATTTCGGCCTATTTTCGACAGGTTCGGCTCTTAGACTACAACTACCAACATGTAAACGGTTATCAGTTTAAGCCATTTTTCAACAAAATTCCACGTGGTTCATGGGTCAAGGGGGCATCTAAAAATATATTTCATAATTGTGCCAAAGCGTTATCAGGGTTAAAAAAATTAAATAAAGTTAAAAAACAGTCTTTGATGGGGTAAAATCATAGTGGAGGGTTGCTGATTTTTTCCTAGAGAACCTTCATAGAACAGTGCAATATGTTAAATTTTCAATAAAATCAGTCGAGTATTGCGTGAAAGAAAAATAATTTCTCAAACACGAGGGGGCGGGGGGTCTGAAACTTTGGCCATGAAAGTTTCTAAAGGGTACCTACCTACCACCCAAGTTTCATCAAAACTGGGCTCTGGGCCTGATTCGCCATTCTTATCAGTCTTTGCCCTTTAAGAAAAATTAAATCTTCATAATTGATTATTAAAATAATTTTTCATTTTCTTAAATTATGTCCTAATGTACATTTATGAATTTCTTGGGCACCAAAAAAATCTATAAAATTTATGCCACTTGAAAAAATGTAAACTTGCAAAACATATGTTTTGAAAATTATTACCAACCAAAAAAAACACCGAGGTACCAAGCTCTGCGTTTTTTTACTCTTTTTACACCAAAAAAAAAAAAAAAAAAAAAAAGTTTGAATCATGCTGAAATGAGTACCTACTAAGAAGATCATGGAAAGAGCTTTACCCGTTGTTCGTTGTAGAACCCACTTTTCTAATACTCGCGATAAAAAAAAAAGAGTTTTTCTGAAAAATAGTTTTTCAACATGTATTTTGATGAAAAAACCTAAAATAAATATAGAAAAATTCCAAGGACTCTGTTCGCATTCAACATTCATACATAATGAAAAGGAAACCCCAAAATTCATATTTCTTAGTTCTGCAAACTTTAAATAATATCATCAAAATAAAAGGCGAAGAGATGGAAAAATTATGAAATGGACACCTATTAGTTTTTATGATTCAAAATTTTATTACTTTCGGAAATTGGAAACCAACGCTAACCAATGCTCTATCTCTTAAAGCAACAAAATGAGGATCCCACCTTCAAATCGCTAGGTTATTAAAATGTAGCAATCTTGCAGCAAACAATAAATTTCATCCTCCAAGAATAAATGAAATTAAGAAAATTGAAAACTTCTTAAAATTATTATCCCTTGTAAAACCATTTTTTTTTTTTTTTTTTTTACCACAAATAAAATTAAAATTATTGAAAGCAAAATTCTTATCAACCTGAAGATGAAACAAACAAAACAAAATGTGGGAAACTGAAGAAAGCCTCTGATAAAATTCATGTAAAAAGTTTTATTCAGTTTGAAACATAAGATTAAGTTTTTAAAAGTCTGATAAAATATTTTACCCATTGTGAAATCTTTTTTAATACATATTTCTTTACAACACAAAAAAAGTAAAAAACAAAAAATGATTATGCTACTGAGATGTGTAGGTATTAAGAAATCTGTTGAAAGAAAAAAAAATCGCTGTAATGGAAACTGATATTGGATATTATTATTTAGGATATTGCAAGCGTTGGAAAATAATTATAATAATTATATTAGAAAAAATGAAATTAAAAAAATGTAAGTAACAGCAAATAAAACACTTGGCTAAGAATTCAGCTCATTTGAAAGATCTAACCTTAATTTGTTTCAAAACAAATTAGGTAGGTATTTACTATTTAGTATAAAAATGAAATATTAAATTCCTCAAGCTGTCATCATATATGTATATAAAGCTTCAAAGAACCCTCTCTTTGCTATGTATGTATACTATAATAATACGATGAGAAAAATTTAATCAACATTTGAAAGAGCGTTAACCCCTTGAGTTCTAATTTAAAATGCTGATAACACTTACAAAAAAAGAAAAAAAATATATCGGGGATAACAAACTGAAAATTCACTAATCCGTCAAACGTGTATTAAAAACAACAATCCCTTCGTTAAAATATCATGTAGAATGGTGAGAAAAATAAAGCAAACCCTTAGAAAATCTCGTAGAATAATAATAGGTGGTTGACCAAAAATAAAAATGTTAATGCTAAAAGAACGAAAATTTTAGATTTTACTCTTCATTTAACTTGCGTTGGACGCGAAGTCACAAGCTCACAACCCAATATTATTACCTGATTGTTATTGATCATTCTATCAAGGAAATTAATGTCTAGAAGGATTCAAAAAATTTTAATTTTCAAAAAAAAAAAAAAAAAAATACAGAATAATGAAAATAAAACATGAAAAAACAAAAAGCGCGCCAAAGTGACTGAACCGTGCTATGATGCGCACATACGCGCGCTGTACGCACGCCACACAGACATACATAGAGAATCAACCAATTAAAAATCGCTTCAAACGTAAGTAGGTAAAAAAAAAAAATGATAAGAAGATGAACGCTGGCTAAACTCGCAACGCCGAAGTTCGACGCTGCCCTACTTTTCTTCATAACATTAGAAACCCCATCTCAGCGAGTCCCCATAGGAATAAAATTTCGCCGAATTCTTTTAGTATAATAAGATTTCGCATTTCGCAGAATTCTTTTAGTACAATAATATATTGTATAAAAATTTAGACTTGCGTGATTCATTCCTTCAACCTTTCATTTATTTTTAAGTAAAATTGTTTAAAAATTGGGTTAAATATTGAATACATCACCAGCTCAGAGCTTACCGTAATCATGAAAATAGTTTAGGAAACTTGAATTATTATTTTGTGTGCACATCATTGAATGCTCAACATGGGAACTGTTGATATAAAAAGTAAAGTAAGTATTTTTCCCTAACATTTTTTCATAACGAAGTTCTTTTTTTTTGTAATTATATTAAACCTTTTCCTATCCCGAAAATTATTACTATTTATAAAAGTCTTGCTGGTAGAAATTGCGATTCTTATGTCGCACATTAACCTGCTTTTGAAGATATGATCGTATGAACCATGTGAAAAACTTGACTTTCTTCTTGTGATATTTTGTCTAAATTTATACTTGTACTAATTACTTGATCTCGTAATTGAATGATTATATAAAAACCACATGATATTCTTTTCAGTTCGACGCGGAATTCCGAAGATTTTCTATTAATCGTAATGATATTCATACGTACGAAGATTTCAAATTATTTTTAGAAAATATGCATAAATTGAAATCCGTTCAGTTTATAATATCGTATACCGATCCAAAAGACGGTGATTTGCTGCCTATTAATAATGATGACAACCTGGCCAGGGCCTTGACCATGAGACTGCTTTTGAAAATTATTATCCAAAGAAAAGGTAACAACAATTTATTGCGAATATTAATGATCTCGTCAGGTTCAACTCATTTAATTATTCAATTTTGCAGGCGAAAATGTCGATAATGGCCATTATTATTCAATGAGGCCGAAGAACTTGATTTCATCCATACTTGGTAGCACAGGAAAATGTAAATCCCATCCGTGCATTTCGAATCCCCAAGATTTCAGACAAGTATGTTTTGTTGATTTATTTCCTTCGATTTCGATTATATCGATTTTTAATTATTTTTTTTGTCAAAGGTTTCTGCGATCATAGATGTCGACATTGTACCTGAAACTTGTAGACGTGTGAGATTATTAAAACACGGGTCCGATCGGCCCTTAGGATTTTATATTCGTGATGGTACCAGTGTTCGCGTTACTCATTCTGGGTTGGAAAAAGTACCCGGAATATTTATTTCGCGGCTGGTCCCCGGTGGTGTAGCCGAAAGCACTGGACTATTAGCGGTCAATGATGAGGTGTTAGAAGTGAATGGTATTGAAGTGGCCGGGAAAACGCTGGATCAGGTGAATTTCCTGCTTTTTAAACTCATTTTTACAATTGATATAAGAGTTTCGTGTGTAGGTACCCTTCGAGTGATATTTTTCGCATCTGTAGTATCTTTTTTTAAAGTTCTACCACTTCTATATTTCTATGTTTTTTAATTATTTAAATGTTGGTTTTCAGGTTACGGATATGATGGTTGCCAACAGTTATAATCTTATTATAACCGTTAAACCAGCAAATCAAAAAAATACTCTGTCAGCCCCACGTAGAGGATCTATATCTAGAACTTCGCGAATTTCAGCCAGTAGTGCAACCACCACCAAAACCAACACATCGGAGGAAGATGATCAGGATGATATCGTAAATTTCACATAAAATATAGTCTGTTCACGTTGAGAAAGACATAACATCATCAAGTTTGAGCGTGCCTGCAGAAGTTCTTGGTAGTCATTCCCTCTATAATTTAAGTTTGCTATCAGTGTAAAAAATGTATCGATTGTTATTTTTACCCATTAGTATTTCATGGCTATGTGAAGGCACACTCTTCTTAATGCGAACAGAGTAGATTGAACTAATGTGCGAACGTCGATTAAGCAATCGAAGAAGAGTTGCGTGATCGTGCGAATATGAATTGAAATTTTGTTTTAGAACCTCGACCCAGATCTTTTGAAATTTTTTATTTATTTGATACATTCCATCTTTTTTAAATGCGACACAATGAACAAATTTATGAGTAAAAAATCATCAGGGCTCACGCGTAATGATGTATGTATGTATGTATGTATGTATGTATATTTAGCATATCTGACACGTCGCCTTTACTTATGTTCGTACTGTGAGAGAAATGTGATTATTGTCGGTTATCTTTTCGAATCAAAATATCAAATATGATTTTTTCCAATTTTAAATAAAATTCAACATCCATATTTTTAACATTGATGCAATACTACACTTATCATATGTTCATTGTTCAAAGTACATGCTGAATATCAATTATTTTATTTTTATCGAATTGAAGAATTGTTTGTACTTATTAAAATGTGATAGATAGGATTATTTATACTGGTTAATTTGTGATTTAAGTTGAGTATTTATTAAATATTTTTTAGGGCGTGAAAATTTCTGAAAGGAAAAGTTATGTTGAGAAAAAAAAAAACAACATAATCTGAGGTTTTTAAATTACATTCTTGATCCAAATGATTGACTGAACATTTTCGGGACCATTTCCTTGCTTCCAGCTACCAAATAATTGACTATCAAATATTTTAAACTTTGATTCTTTTCCAAAATAATTTATTTTTTTAAGTGAATTTTATATTTATTTAATTTTAATGCTCATGTGAAAGACTGAATCATAATTTTATTGTAAAAATGTAATTTAAATTTAGGCGATCTCTTTACATTCCCAGTATTG
Source organism: Phenacoccus solenopsis (assembly GCA_009761765.1). Taxonomy (NCBI): domain Eukaryota; kingdom Metazoa; phylum Arthropoda; class Insecta; order Hemiptera; family Pseudococcidae; genus Phenacoccus; species Phenacoccus solenopsis. The sequence goes on along the minus strand of VFXL01000579.1, from coordinate 84,665 downwards.
ATGTATTATGTATCTATTTTCAAAATTATCAGTATGCATGTTTTTCAATCGTGTGATACTACAAAACCAATCCGCCCATTTTGAATTTGTTTTCCCCGTTTTAATGTGTTTTTATTTTTTTTTTTTTTGAATTTGTTTTCCGAATGTATGATACTTAGGTGTTTTATACGTGAATTATATAGTTATACGTTTTCAATTTTATTGTCCTGAAATTGCTATTAATTATGTATACTAATTTTTAGATATTTTCAACTGTGATTTTTTATATTTTGATAACATTGTTGTGAACCATAAAAATTTTAATATATTTATTTTTTTTATGTTTTTGTTTTTTGTTTTGTTTTGTTTTTTTTGTTTTTTTGTTTTTTTTTTTTTATCAAATTACGCCATGTACAGCTCCAGGCTAGAGGCGTTTCTTTTTTATTATTTTACATGGTTTAGGTTAGGATTAGATGAGGTTGTAAAGGGATGTGGAGTGTAGAAATTTTAAGAGCTTTGTTATTTGATTGGGGTTGTTCTGATGGATGTATGGTGGGTCTGGATTAGGAAAGTACAAGCGTCTTGGAGAGCGGTATTTGGTACAATCGGTCAGGATGTGGTGAACGGTTACAGGAACGTTGCAAGTGTCACAGACAGGGGAGGGCTGTCTGGAGAGGAGATGTCCATAGGTTAGGAGAGAGTGCCCGGTATGTATGCGAGTGAGGATTACTTCGTCTCTTCGGGAGAGGGACGAAGGATAATTCCATGGTTCTATGGAGTGACGGATAGATTTTAGTTTATTTGAATTGGGAATTTGAGACCAGTAATTTTGGAAGAGTGTTTTGGATATGTTTTTTATAGATATTTTAATGTCAGGCAGTGGAATGGGAGAAAGGTGAAGGGATTGTTTTGCGGATAAATCCGCCAATTCGTTTAACGGTTTGTTTTGATGCACATATATCATAAATATTAAGAATTATACCCTACTTAAGTCGAAATCGAGCTTAATACGTTTTTGTTTGAAGAAATTCATTTTCGCTCGAGTAATTTTAGTGAATTATGAAAATTATAAACTACATATTTCTCTTCCAAAAAATACCTACTATTACACAATACCAGCAATACAAATGTTATAATATTTTAATAAAATTTTATGAATGATGCAGTTTTATTTTTGAGTAAATATTTTTATTTTTTTTGAATGTTCATATTAATGCGCATTCATCAAATTACACATCTATACAATATTTTAAATTTAAAATAAGTACATCTGTTCGTACACAGTTTGAGGAGGTGTAGTGCGAGGTAAGTAATTGTATATTAAGGAATTTTTTTCTAATTCTTCGTTGGGAAATTTATTATTATTACTTTTGGATAACCGAACAATGTCATCATAGAAGTATCTGTTCGCTAATAAAAGCGGTTCCAAGTGATCTATATTTTCTGTAGCCAGCTATTCGAAAGCAATTTTCTCCGGATAGAACTGAATGCCGAGAAATGGATATCTAATGTCCTCTACACTGGCTATAAATTCTACATTTTGGTCACTAGTAGTTGCTGATGTAATTTTCCAATCTCTATTCAAAGAGGAATTGGCAAAATCTTCTACGTATGCGCACCATCCGGAAATAAAAAGCAATTGTGTATAATTCGATTGTTGTAAGACTCGTGTAAATATATACTGTAAATATATTTCTAAAAGCATCCTCAGATCATTTTTATAAGTTTAATCTAAAAATATAGCTTTTTTTTGGAATATTTGATTTTATGTTCAAGAATTAGCCTTATGAATTTTTTTTTCATGTCGAAAAACCAATGCGTAGAGTACCACCTTAAAGGGCATAGGAGGATGAACTTTTGGGACCGCTCCCAGCTTTCATTTATTTCGGCCTATTTTCGACAGGTTCGGCTCTTAGACTACAACTACCAACATGTAAACGGTTATCAGTTTAAGCCATTTTTCAACAAAATTCCACGTGGTTCATGGGTCAAGGGGGCATCTAAAAATATATTTCATAATTGTGCCAAAGCGTTATCAGGGTTAAAAAAATTAAATAAAGTTAAAAAACAGTCTTTGATGGGGTAAAATCATAGTGGAGGGTTGCTGATTTTTTCCTAGAGAACCTTCATAGAACAGTGCAATATGTTAAATTTTCAATAAAATCAGTCGAGTATTGCGTGAAAGAAAAATAATTTCTCAAACACGAGGGGGCGGGGGGTCTGAAACTTTGGCCATGAAAGTTTCTAAAGGGTACCTACCTACCACCCAAGTTTCATCAAAACTGGGCTCTGGGCCTGATTCGCCATTCTTATCAGTCTTTGCCCTTTAAGAAAAATTAAATCTTCATAATTGATTATTAAAATAATTTTTCATTTTCTTAAATTATGTCCTAATGTACATTTATGAATTTCTTGGGCACCAAAAAAATCTATAAAATTTATGCCACTTGAAAAAATGTAAACTTGCAAAACATATGTTTTGAAAATTATTACCAACCAAAAAAAACACCGAGGTACCAAGCTCTGCGTTTTTTTACTCTTTTTACACCAAAAAAAAAAAAAAAAAAAAAAAGTTTGAATCATGCTGAAATGAGTACCTACTAAGAAGATCATGGAAAGAGCTTTACCCGTTGTTCGTTGTAGAACCCACTTTTCTAATACTCGCGATAAAAAAAAAAGAGTTTTTCTGAAAAATAGTTTTTCAACATGTATTTTGATGAAAAAACCTAAAATAAATATAGAAAAATTCCAAGGACTCTGTTCGCATTCAACATTCATACATAATGAAAAGGAAACCCCAAAATTCATATTTCTTAGTTCTGCAAACTTTAAATAATATCATCAAAATAAAAGGCGAAGAGATGGAAAAATTATGAAATGGACACCTATTAGTTTTTATGATTCAAAATTTTATTACTTTCGGAAATTGGAAACCAACGCTAACCAATGCTCTATCTCTTAAAGCAACAAAATGAGGATCCCACCTTCAAATCGCTAGGTTATTAAAATGTAGCAATCTTGCAGCAAACAATAAATTTCATCCTCCAAGAATAAATGAAATTAAGAAAATTGAAAACTTCTTAAAATTATTATCCCTTGTAAAACCATTTTTTTTTTTTTTTTTTTTTACCACAAATAAAATTAAAATTATTGAAAGCAAAATTCTTATCAACCTGAAGATGAAACAAACAAAACAAAATGTGGGAAACTGAAGAAAGCCTCTGATAAAATTCATGTAAAAAGTTTTATTCAGTTTGAAACATAAGATTAAGTTTTTAAAAGTCTGATAAAATATTTTACCCATTGTGAAATCTTTTTTAATACATATTTCTTTACAACACAAAAAAAGTAAAAAACAAAAAATGATTATGCTACTGAGATGTGTAGGTATTAAGAAATCTGTTAAAAGAAAAAAAATCGCTGTAATGGAAACTGATATTGGATATTATTATTTAGGATATTGCAAGCGTTGGAAAATAATTATAATAATTATATTAAAAAAAATGAAATTAAAAAAATGTAAGTAACAGCAAATAAAACACTTGGCTAAGAATTCAGCTCATTTGAAAGATCTAACCTTAATTTGTTTCAAAACAAATTAGGTAGGTATTTACTATTTAGTATAAAAATGAAATATTAAATTCCTCAAGCTGTCATCATATATGTATATAAAGCTTCAAAGAACCCTCTCTTTGCTATGTATGTATACTATAATAATACGATGAGAAAAATTTAATCAACATTTGAAAGAGCGTTAACCCCTTGAGTTCTAATTTAAAATGCTGATAACACTTACAAAAAAAGAAAAAAAATATATCGGGGATAACAAACTGAAAATTCACTAATCCGTCAAACGTGTATTAAAAACAACAATCCCTTCGTTAAAATATCATGTAGAATGGTGAGAAAAATAAAGCAAACCCTTAGAAAATCTCGTAGAATAATAATAGGTGGTTGACCAAAAATAAAAATGTTAATGCTAAAAGAACGAAAATTTTAGATTTTACTCTTCATTTAACTTGCGTTGGACGCGAAGTCACAAGCTCACAACCCAATATTATTACCTGATTGTTATTGATCATTCTATCAAGGAAATTAATGGCTAGAAGGATTCAAAAAATTTTAATTTTCAAAAAAAAAAAAAAAATACAGAATAATGAAAATAAAACCTGAAAAAACAAAAAGCGCGCCAAAGTGACTGAACCGTGCTATGATGCGCACATACGCGCGCTGTACGCACGCCACACAGACATACATAGAGAATCAACCAATTAAAAATCGCTTCAAACGTAAGTAGGTAAAAAAAAAAAAATGATAAGAAGATGAACGCTGGCTAAACTCGCAACGCCGAAGTTCGACGCTGCCCTACTTTTCTTCATAACATTAGAAACCCCATCTCAGCGAGTCCCCATAGGAATAAAATTTCGCCGAATTCTTTTAGTATAATAAGATTTCGCATTTCGCAGAATTCTTTTAGTACAATAATATATTGTATAAAAATTTAGACTTGCGTGATTCATTCCTTCAACCTTTCATTTATTTTTAAGTAAAATTGTTTAAAAATTGGGTTAAATATTGAATACATCACCAGCTCAGAGCTTACCGTAATCATGAAAATAGTTTAGGAAACTTGAATTATTATTTTGTGTGCACATCATTGAATGCTCAACATGGGAACTGTTGATATAAAAAGTAAAGTAAGTATTTTTCCCTAACATTTTTTCATAACGAAGTTCTTTTTTTTTTAATTATATTAAACCTTTTCCTATCCCGAAAATTATTACTATTTATAAAAGTCTTGCTGGTAGAAATTGCGATTCTTATGTCGCACATTAACCTGCTTTTGAAGATATGATCGTATGAACCATGTGAAAAACTTGACTTTCTTCTTGTGATATTTTGTCTAAATTTATACTTGTACTAATTACTTGATCTCGTAATTGAATGATTATATAAAAACCACATGATATTCTTTTCAGTTCGACGCGGAATTCCGAAGATTTTCTATTAATCGTAATGATATTCATACGTACGAAGATTTCAAATTATTTTTAGAAAATATGCATAAATTGAAATCCGTTCAGTTTATAATATCGTATACCGATCCAAAAGACGGTGATTTGCTGCCTATTAATAATGATGACAACCTGGCCAGGGCCTTGACCATGAGACTGCTTTTGAAAATTATTATCCAAAGAAAAGGTAACAACAATTTATTGCGAATATTAATGATCTCGTCAGGTTCAACTCATTTAATTATTCAATTTTGCAGGCGAAAATGTCGATAATGGCCATTATTATTCAATGAGGCCGAAGAACTTGATTTCATCCATACTTGGTAGCACAGGAAAATCTAAATCCCATCCGTGCATTTCGAATCCCCAAGATTTCAGACAAGTATGTTTTGTTGATTTATTTCCTTCGATTTCGATTATATCGATTTTTAATTATTTTTTTTGTCAAAGGTTTCTGCGATCATAGATGTCGACATTGTACCTGAAACTTGTAGACGTGTGAGATTATTAAAACACGGGTCCGATCGGCCCTTAGGATTTTATATTCGTGATGGTACCAGTGTTCGCGTTACTCATTCTGGGTTGGAAAAAGTACCCGGAATATTTATTTCGCGGCTGGTCCCCGGTGGTGTAGCCGAAAGCACTGGACTATTAGCGGTCAATGATGAGGTGTTAGAAGTGAATGGTATTGAAGTGGCCGGGAAAACGCTGGATCAGGTGAATTTCCTGCTTTTTAAACTCATTTTTACAATTGATATAAGAGTTTCGTGTGTAGGTACCCTTCGAGTGATATTTTTCGCATCTGTAGTATCTTTTTTTAAAGTTCTACCACTTCTATATTTCTATGTTTTTTAATTATTTAAATGTTGGTTTTCAGGTTACGGATATGATGGTTGCCAACAGTTATAATCTTATTATAACCGTTAAACCAGCAAATCAAAAAAATACTCTGTCAGCCCCACGTAGAGGATCTATATCTAGAACTTCGCGAATTTCAGCCAGTAGTGCAACCACCACCAAAACCAACACATCGGAGGAAGATGATCAGGATGATATCGTAAATTTCACATAAAATATAGTCTGTTCACGTTGAGAAAGACATAACATCATCAAGTTTGAGCGTGCCTGCAGAAGTTCTTGGTAGTCATTCCCTCTATAATTTAAGTTTGCTATCAGTGTAAAAAATGTATCGATTGTTATTTTTACCCATTAGTATTTCATGGCTATGTGAAGGCACACTCTTCTTAATGTGAACAGAGTAGATTGAACTAATGTGCGAACGTCGATTAAGCAATCGAAGAAGAGTTGCGTGATCGTGCGAATATGAATTGAAATTTTGTTTTAGAACCTCGACCCAGATCTTTTGAAATTTTTTATTTATTTGATACATTCCATCTTTTTAAATGCGACACAATGAACAAATTTATGAGTAAAAAATCATCAGGGCTCACGCGTAATGATGTATGTATGTATGTATGTATGTATGTATATTTTAGCATATCTGACACGTCGCCTTTACTTATGTTCGTACTGTGAGAGAAATGTGATTATTGTCGGTTATCTTTTCGAATCAAAATATCAAATATGATTTTTTCCAATTTTAAATAAAATTCAACATCCATATTTTTAACATTGATGCAATACTACACTTATCATATGTTCATTGTTCAAAGTACATGCTGAATATCAATTATTTTATTTTTATCGAATTGAAGAATTGTTTGTACTTATTAAAATGTGATAGATAGGATTATTTATACTGGTTAATTTGTGATTTAAGTTGAGTATTTATTAAATATTTTTTAGGGCGTGAAAATTTCTGAAAGGAAAAGTTATGTTGAGAAAAAAAAAACAACATAATCTGAGGTTTTTAAATTACATTCTTGATCCAAATGATTGACTGAACATTTTCGGGACCATTTCCTTGCTTCCAGCTACCAAATAATTGACTATCAAATATTTTAAACTTTGATTCTTTTCCAAAATAATTTATTTTTTTAAGTGAATTTTATATTTATTTAATTTTAATGCTCATGTGAAAGACTGAATCATAATTTTATTGTAAAAATGTAATTTAAATTTAGGCGATCTCTTTACATTCCCAGTATTGATGTATTATGTATCTATTTTCAAAATTATCAGTATGCATGTTTTTCAATCGTGTGATACTACAAAACCAATCCGCCCATTTTGAATTTGTTTTCCCCGTTTTAATGTGTTTTTATTTTTTTTTTTTTGAATTTGTTTTCCGAATGTATGATACTTAGGTGTTTTATACGTGAATTATATAGTTATACGTTTTCAATTTTATTGTCCTGAAATTGCTATTAATTATGTATACTAATTTTTAGATATTTTCAACTGTGATTTTTTATATTTTGATAACATTGTTGTGAACCATAAAAATTTTAATATATTTATTTTTTTATGTTTTTGTTTTTTTTGTTTTGTTTTTTTTTTTTTTTTTTTTTTTTTTTATCAAATTACGCCATGTACAGCTCTAGGCTAGAGGCGTTTCTTTTTTATTATTTTACATGGTTTAGGTTAGGATTAGATGAGGTTGTAAAGGGATGTGGAGTGTAGAAATTTTAAGAGCTTTGTTATTTGATTGGGGTTGTTCTGATGGATGTATGGTGGGTCTGGATTAGGAAAGTACAAGCGTCTTGGAGAGCGGTATTTGGTACAATCGGTCAGGATGTGGTGAACGGTTACAGGAACGTTGCAAGTGTCACAGACAGGGGAGGGCTGTCTGGAGAGGAGATGTCCATAGGTTAGGAGAGAGTGCCCGGTATGTATGCGAGTGAGGATTACTTCGTCTCTTCGGGAGAGGGACGAAGGATAATTCCATGGTTCTATGGAGTGACGGATAGATTTTAGTTTATTTGAATTGGGAATTTGAGACCAGTAATTTTGGAAGAGTGTTTTGGATATGTTTTTTATAGATATTTTAATGTCAGGCAGTGGAATGGGAGAAAGGTGAAGGGATTGTTTTGCGGATAAATCCGCCAATTCGTTTAACGGTTTGTTTTGATGCACATATATCATAAATATTAAGAATTATACCCTACTTAAGTCGAAATCGAGCTTAATACGTTTTTGTTTGAAGAAATTCATTTTCGCTCGAGTAATTTTAGTGAATTATGAAAATTATAAACTACATATTTCTCTTCCAAAAAATACCTACTATTACACAATACCAGCAATACAAATGTTATAATATTTTAATAAAATTTTATGAATGATGCAGTTTTATTTTTGAGTAAATATTTTTATTTTTTTGAATGTTCATATTAATGCGCATTCATCAAATTACACATCTATACAATATTTTAAATTTAAAATAAGTACATCTGTTCGTACACAGTTTGAGGAGGTGTAGTGCGAGGTAAGTAATTGTATATTAAGGAATTTTTTTCTAATTCTTCGTTGGGAAATTTATTATTATTACTTTTGGATAACCGAACAATATCATCATAGAAGTATCTGTTCGCTAATAAAAGCGGTTCCAAGTGATCTATATTTTCTGTAGCCAGCTATTCGAAAGCAATTTTCTCCGGATAGAACTGAATGCCGAGAAATGGATATCTGATGTCCTCTACACTGGCTATAAATTCTACATTTTGGTCACTAGTAGTTGCTGATGTAATTTTCCAATCTCTATTCAAAGAGGAATTGGCAAAATCTTCTACGTATGCGCACCATCCGGAAATAAAAAGCAATTGTGTATAATTCGATTGTTGTAAGACTCGTGTAAATATATACTGTAAATATATTTCTAAAAGCATCCTCAGATCATTTTTATAAGTTTAATCTAAAAATATAGCTTTTTTTTGGAATATTTGATTTTATGTTCAAGAATTAGCCTTATGAATTTTTTTTTCATGTCGAAAAACCAATGCGTAGAGTACCACCTTAAAGGGCATAGGAGGATGAACTTTTGGGACCGCTCCCAGCTTTCATTTATTTCGGCCTATTTTCGACAGGTTCGGCTCTTAGACTACAACTACCAACATGTAAACGGTTATCAGTTTAAGCCATTTTTCAACAAAATTCCACGTGGTTCATGGGTCAAGGGGGCATCTAAAAATATATTTCATAATTGTGCCAAAGCGTTATCAGGGTTAAAAAAATTAAATAAAGTTAAAAAACAGTCTTTGATGGGGTAAAATCATAGTGGAGGGTTGCTGATTTTTTCCTAGAGAACCTTCATAGAACAGTGCAACATGTTAAATTTTCAATAAAATCAGTCGAGTATTGCGTGAAAGAAAAATAATTTCTCAAACACGAGGGGGCGGGGGGTCTGAAACTTTGGCCATGAAAGTTTCTAAAGGGTACCTACCTACCACCCAAGTTTCATCAAAACTGGGCTCTGGGCCTGATTCGCCATTCTTATCAGTCTTTGCCCTTTAAGAAAAATTAAATCTTCATAATTGATTATTAAAATAATTTTTCATTTTCTTACTTACTTTACTTATCTTCATTAGCGTGCCATGTACTGCAACAAAGGCCAGAGGCACGGAAGATTAGATTAGATCTGGGATAGGAGGTTAGTTTTTCTGAGGAAGAGGAACAGCCCGGCTATAGTGGATTCGTCATCTCGAAGGAGGTGAGCGAGAGTGGTTGGAAGAGAGAGGGAGCGGTGTGTATGTTTGAATTTTTGACAGTCTGTGAGGACGTGTTGAACTGAGATAGGGACATAACAAGTTGGGCACACTGGGAGGGGAACTTTGGACAGTAGATAGGAATAAATTATGTCCTAATGTACATTTATGAATTTCTTGGGCACCAAAAAAATCTATAAAATTTATGCCACTTGAAAAAATGTAAACTTGCAAAACATATGTTTTGAAAATTATTACCAACCAAAAAAAACACCGAGGTACCAAGCTCTGCGTTTTTTTACTCTTTTTACACCAAAAAAAAAAAAAAAAAAAAAAAAGTTTGAATCATGCTGAAATGAGTACCTACTAAGAAGATCATGGAAAGAGCTTTACCCGTTGTTCGTTGTAGAACCCACTTTTCTAATACTCGCGATAAAAAAAAAAGAGTTTTTCTGAAAAAATAGTTTTTCAACATGTATTTGATAAAAACCTAAAATAAATATAGAAAAATTCCAAGGACTCTGTTCGCATTCAACATTCATACATAATGAAAAGGAAACCCCAAAATTCATATTTCTTAGTTCTGCAAACTTTAAATAATATCATCAAAATAAAAGGCGAAGAGATGGAAAAATTATGAAATGGACACTATTAGTTTTTATGATTCAAAATTTTATTACTTTCGGAATCGGAAACCAACGCTAA